>LR812540.1:21741581-21939081 GCA_903798195.1 Danio kyathit
TGATTTTTGACAGTTGTAGATTCTGAAATAACTAAAATCTTTCAGCGTAGTGATATAGAACTGTAATGCGCTCAAAACCTGTCTGGAACTTTTATAGCTGTGCGCTTATCTACAAATATTTATAATAAATAAAATTAATTCCCAGTGAAGGGTTGCAGCTGAAAGTGCATCCGCTTCGTAAAACATATGTGGATAAGTTGGTGGTTCATTCTGCTGTACTGACCCCAGATTAACAAAGGCACTAAGCCGAAAAGAAAATGAATGAATGAATGAATGAATAATATTAAATTAATAATAAGAAATAATCTTTTTAATTCATCAAAACATTGATCAAATTTGAGGTACGCTGTATAATTTCCCATAGGGTGTTTTTTTGGAACTCAGTGTTAGCTGTATCATTAGGGATAATACATCACCGTTGTTTTTTTTTTGTTTGTTTAATGGTTTCATTTTTATTTATTTGTTTGTTGAAAAAAAAAAAAAAAATGTCGATATCCATGACAGAATCAAGCGTTTTCTGAAAAAAAAAAAAAAAGTAAAATAGAACATTTTAGTGAAAGTAACAACGTTATTTTCGTAACTTCATGTATTTTTTTCATATTTTTTAGGCACTGTTTGCTTGTTTAAAACAAGAAAATTGCAAGGAGGTTGGAAAAATAAGCAACACGTTTATATTTATTACAACAAGTTGTCTATAAAGTGTTCATGTTTAGATATTTATTGAAGTCTAACTGTAACTTTTTTAACTTTAATATTTTCACAATTTCACAAATGTGATTTTCTATTACATAATGTGGTTTTATAAGTATGTTTGTATTTTTATTGAAGCCCAAAAGTGACAACTGTGACATTTTTGTTTCTTAAAAAGTGACTTTATAGGCATGTTTGGATGTTTATCAAAAACCTTAAATGTAGCAATTGTAGATTTTTCTTTTCCTAAAAATGTGACTTTACATCACTTAATGTGATTTTTTTTGTGACTTTTAGTTTATTTAATTTATTTTAGTCATTTAAAATATTAAAGTTAAAAAGTGGACCATTTTCAAGAAGGGGGACCGGAGGGTGTGTTCCAACTGTAGGGGATCACACTCCTCAACCTCCATGGGAAAGTCTATGCCAGGGTACTGGAGAGGAGGATCCGGTCGATGGTTGAACCTAGGATCCAGGAGGAACAATGCGGATTTCATCCAGGCCGTGAAACACCGCCCAGCTCTATACTCTCACCAGGGTGCTAGAGGGTTCATGGGAGTATGCCCAACCAGTTAACATGTGTTTTGTGGACTTGGAGAAGGCATTTGACCGTGTGCCTCGTTGCATTCTGTGGAAGGTGCTCTGGGAGTATGGGGTCAGAGGCGTTCTGTCAAGGGCTGTCTCGTCCCTGTATGAACAGAGCAGGAGTTTGGTTCGCATTGCCTGAAATAAGTTAGACTTGTTTTCAGTGCTTGTTGGACTCTGGCAGGGCTGCCCTTTGTCACAGATTCTGTTCTTAATTTTTATAAACAGAATTTCAAAGCGCAGCCTTGGGCCGGAGGGGGTCCGATTCGGGCACCACAGGATTGTATCTCTATTATTTGCAGACAATGTTATTCGGTTGGCTTCATCAAACATGGACCTTCAGCATGCACTGAGGGCAGTTTGCTGTCGAGTGTGACACAGCTTGATTGCGAATCAGCACTTCCAAGTCCGAGGCCATGGTGCTCCACCAAAAAAAGGTGGTTTGCCATCTCCAGGTTGGAGGATAGTCCTTTCCCCAGGTGGAGGAGTTCAAGTATCTTGGGGTTTTGTTCATGAGTAAGGAAGGGATGGAACCTGACATTGATAGGCAGATTGGTGCAGGGGCAGCAAGAATGCTGTCGATGTACCGGTCCATTGTGGTAAAGAAGGACCCACAAGACAAAGTTCTCGATTTACCGGTCAATCTACGTTCCTACTCTCACTTACGGTCATGATCTCTGGTCAGCTGGTCAATGAGTTTCCTTCGCAGGGTGGCAGGGCACACCCTTATAGATAGGGTGAGGAGCTCTGTCACCCAGGAAGAGCTCGGAGTAGAGCCGCTGCTCCTCCACATCAAGATAAGTCAGCTGAGGTGGCTCATGTATCTGTCTCAGATGTCTCCGGAATTCGTCCCTAGGGAGGTGTTCCAAGCATGTCCCACCGGGAGAAGGCCTCAGGGAAGACCAAGGATACACTGGAGGGACTATATCTCTTGGCTGGCCTAGAAACGCCTCAGGATACCGCCGGAGGAGCTGGAGGAAGTGTCTGGGGGGGAGGGAATTCTGGGTTTCTCTTCTAAGATATCTCTTCTGAGTTTTCACAACTTTATACGAAACTGAATGAAATTAAATGAGAGTACATTTCACATCCACTTTTTCCTCATTTGCAATATCTAAATAAATTTTTTCCCAAATTAATATCAATTTCACTCAGAAACCCTTGTCAGTTCTTCTTAATGGTTTACTGAGTAACCTAAGGTGTTTCGATTTACTTTGAGCATGCTAGACAAGTCATTAGCGAGTCCCTCATTATTTTTTCAGACAAGTTCTTTAATAAGGTGAACGAGGGCGATGAGTACCATAAATTACTTTTCTGTATCCTCCAAGACCAAATAGTTCATTAGACGTTCCCTTAATCAGACTTTAATACACTTTACTTTGCATTTTACAGAAACTTAGTCTTAATTTTATCCGAATTTCTCTCCTAACCAGAATATATGCAATTAAAAGGCATTTTAAACTTTAAAAAAGTAAGGTTTATTCCACGTTTATGAGAGGTCTAAGCCACTAAAACATCTTGACAGTCGCTCTATAGCTTCTTGCTGTTCAGTTTTGCAGCCCTACAGCCTGAAGGCGAATTAGCATTCTCGCTAACAGCTTCCCTCAGGAGTTTGTAATGGCTTTTTAAAACAGCGGTTTCAGATTTACGAGTAAAATGAGGTTCGTGACTTCCACGTTTTGTTCTGCAGCATAAATTACACAAAGTGACATCTCAAATGTGAAACCGTTATGTGCTTTAAATTGCTAATGCAAACATGCTAACAACTTTCCAGTGAAAGTAGGCAATGAATAAGCAGCTGTTCGGGCAGGAAGTGTTCTGTAGGGCACTGATAGTCATATTAATGACGTGGATATAAAAATGAACATATTTATGGCTGAAAACAGCCTGTTCTTGTTTTTTGAAAGTTCTAGCAAGTGTTCCAGCCAAGTCAAGTGTTTAGCTTGGTGGCTAGCTGATCAACCAAGCTGAAAATTGGATTAAAATACAATCCTAAGTGATGAGCTGAGACCAGAAAATCAGTTTAGGGTGTTTGCAGCAGTTCTTTTGACAACAATACCATCAAATTATTTGTATTTTAGGTCTTTTGTTAGCAAATATCTTAATGTTCTTAATTAACTACAATTGATTTGGTTCAAATTCTCATTTGTAAGTTGCTTTGGGAATTTTTTTTTTTACTCATTTAATGTAATGTAAACAAATTGAAGTAGATATTTTTTCTCAATCATTCTCTTCAATAAAGTCAGCTTTCTTTTCAACTCTTAAATGCTCCGACCTCTAACTTTTAAAGTTCAGCATTACAGATCAATCCCCACGCATACAATTTCCCACAATTCTACCTGAACCCAGCTCACAAGGGTAATACAATATTCTCCGTCTGCCTCTATGAGAACAAAATGATGCATCTTAAACATTATTAATTCAGTCTAGAAGGAAGCAAAGCAATAATCAATGGCCTTCTGGAAGCTGCTTTCCGCACTACAGTCCCATTTTCGGCAGAATAAACGGTAATGCTACATAATTTGAATGAATGCTGAATCATCATGCCACCCCCAGGCCACAATCAATCGATTAATGATCATATTTACGGCCGGTCTTCACCCAGAGATGACGCTATTGAGAATTTTCCAAAGGGTGAAACTTGATTATGTAATGTGGTAATGTGATAATGTGATTATGTAATAGACTTTGCTTTCTACCTGAGACCTTGCAGGTAAACTTCGCCTTGGGGTCACACATTCTCTTGGCTCCCTCACAGGCGAATTCATCACTACCGTCTTCACAGTCTTTGTCTCCATCGCAGCGCCAAATTTCGGGAACGCAGGTGCCATCACCACGACAGTGAAACTCCTTCTCGCTGCAGTCGTTAATTGCAGAAATCGCTGATGGAGGGAAAGAGTCATAATTATGGCCATTATGTTTACAAAAATATTCCAATATTACCACAATTAAGGCAATACTCTCATTAACAATCTACCATACTGTATAAACAATATTTTAAAGGTTAAATTAATTCAGTTGATTAATTATTCACCCTCAAGTTGTACCAATCTCCTGAGATCTTTTAGTTTTTGCTTGTTTATTTGTTTTTCTTATTATGGAAGTAAATTTGAGGTTTTTAGCTTTCCTCAACTGAATAAAGAAACTCAGAAATGTTTGAAACCACTTGAAGATGAGTACATAGTAATTAAATTATTGGGTCAACCATCACTTTAAGGTCTTGTAAATGTGTTTAATTTCATTGAACGGTTATTGTTATTATCAGAGTATTGGTGTTCATGTTAACATGCTCAGTGTTTCTGTGCGTTGGGGTGTTTCGTGTATACGTAGGGCACCTGTCCTGGAGCAGGTAGAGTTCTCGTCGCTGAGGTCGCCGCAGTCATTGTCTCCATCACACATCCAGTGTTCAGGGATGCACTTCCCGCTTGAGCACTGAAACTGAGCCACTGAACAGGCATGAACGCAACCCACCTCATCACTGCCGTCCCCACAGTCATCCTCTATAGAGAGATAAAGAGAGAAAGAGAAAGAGTGGTGAGGGTGTAGGTAGTAAGCGAGGGATAAGTAGGTGGATGGATGAAAGATTTAATGGAAGCAAGGACAAAATAATGAATGGATAGATGGATGTAAAAGGAAAAAAGGCAATAAAGGATGGAAAGAAGTAAAGACAGAAGGAAAGACAAATGAATGGATGGACAGATGGATTTGAAATTAGAAGGAAAAAAAACACATGAATGGATGGACGGATGGATATGAATTAAGAAGGAAGGATAAACAAATGAATGGATGGACGGATGGATATGAAATAAAAAGGAAGGATAAACAAATGAATGGATGGATGGATGGATATGAAATTAAAAGGAAGGAAGTACGGATGGATGGATGGACGGATGGATATGAAATAAGAAGGAAGGAAGTACGGATGGATGGATGGACGGATGGATATGAAATAAGAAGGAAGGAAGTACGGATGGATGGATGGACGGATGGATATGAAATAAGAAGGAAGGAAGTATGGATGGATGGATGGATGGACGGATGGATATGAAATAAGAAGGAAGGAAGTATGGATGGATGGATGGACGGATGGATATGAAATAAGAAGGAAGGAAGTACGGATGGATGGATGGATGGATGGATGGATGGATGGATGGATGGATGGATGGATGGATGGATGGACGGATGGATATGAAATAAGAAGGAAGGAAGTACGGATGGATGGATGGATGGATGGATGGATGGATGGATGGATGGATGGATGGATGGATGGATGGATGGATGGATGGATGGATGGATGGATGGATGGATGGATGGATGGATATGAAATAAGAAGGAAGGAAGTACGGATGGATGGATGGCTGGATGGATGGATGGATGGATGGATAAACGTGAAACAAAACACAATGATGTATAGACCATTTTGAGGGATGTAAACAAAAACAATGGTCCCAATGTATTTCCTGTTTTATATTTTACATTTCTTTAGCTTCCAAAAATCCAAAAAGAGCCACATATTGATAAATAATGTTATTGTAGCCGTTTTAACATTAAGATAGGATTGAATTGCCTCTTGTTACAGTTATGAAATAGTTTGACAACAAGCAGGAAATGTTCATGGGCTAATGACATGACCACATTGAAATGGTCTATAAATGGACGAATTGACAGATTAATGTAAAACAGGAAGGAAGAAATGAAAGATGGAAAGAAGTAAAAATGGAAGGGAAAGCAATGTAAAAAAATGGATGGATAGAACAAACTAAAAGGGAGAAGGAACCAAGCAATAAAGAAATGTATGTATGTAGCAAGGATAAAGATGAAAGAATTATACAAAATGGATGGATGAAACGAGGAATGACAAATAAAGAGGTATGAAAAAGAAAGCAAACAAGTGAGGGGAAAAGGTAAATGGAGGATTCAAGGAAAGAGGGAAATCAAGAAAGCATTGACAGAAATAAATAAGGATAAAATGATGAAAGTATGGATAAAAGTAAGATCACAGAGAAATGGTGAAGAGGAAATTGTAAACAACTCTTAAATCCCACAGCAGGATCCATTTAAATTATTTTTACCTGTAAATAAAATTCTCGATTTGTTTCAAAAGATCAAGGAGTACATAAAGTCTGAAAAGTTCTTTCGTAACATTAGCTCACCGGAATCGCAGTGCCATTTCACACTGATGCATTTCCCATTAGTACAGCCAAACTGTGTCAGCGGCTCACAAGTGGGGAAATCTAGAGGAAACAGAAGAGGAACGAAAGATTTAACAAATTCAACACGACGAATGACAATAGACACTTCCCCTTTCCAACTTCACTCAACTTTGCAAGTCAACGCTGTTCCCGTGCCAGCAAGAAACGCAGAAAGTAAAACAAAAGCTTAGATTAAGCCTTCAACTAACAACTTTCCCCCCGCCAAGAATAGCAGAGAACAAACACAGAGTTTGTTTCTGCTGAACTTTGCACCTTCCATCTCATCTCTCAAGAGACAGAAGCACTAACCTGTCACACGAGTGTTTCAAAATAAACTAACGAAAACATCTATGTGCCATCACACAATAAACACAGGAATTAAGAAAGAGAGAAAGGAAAGGGAAAAAGTTGATGTAAAGATGAAAAGATGATGATGGATAGATGGACGGATGGAAAGAATATCAAAATTATGGATTGAAGGAAGATTCAATGAAAGCAACATCATTGATGGATATATGGATTGACAATTAGATGGAAGGAAAATCAAAATGATGAATGGATGAAAGCAAGTAAAGAATAGGATGGATGGATGGATGGATGGATGGATGGATGGATGGATGGATGGATGGATGGATGGATGGATGGATGGATGGATGGATGGATGGATGGATGGATGGATGGATGGATGGATGGATGGATGGATGGATGGATGGATGGATGGATGGATGGATGGATGGATGGATGGATGGATGGATGGATGGATGGATGGATGGATGGATGGAAAATTAGATGGAAGGAAAATCAAAATGATGAATGAATGAAAGCAAGTAAGGAATAGGAAGGATGGATGGGTGGACGTTTAAATGGGAGGAATAACAAAATCATGGATAGATGGATTCATAAATGGATGTATGGATGGATGAAAACTTGCAAGGAATATCCAAATATGGGATGGATGGAATGAAGGGAGCAAGCAATCAACTAAAAATGAAAGGAGGATGCAAAAATGAAAAGTACAGGAAGAAAGAAAAATGAAGGAAGATCAAAATGAAGAACGGATGAATGAATGTATAGATGGACGAATGGCTAAATCTAAGTTTCAGTGGATGGGATAAAAAATGATGGATTGATTGATAAATGTATGGATGGATGTATGGATGGATGGATGGATGGATGGATGGATGGATGGATGGATGGATGGATGGAAAATCAAAATGATGAATGGATGAAAGCAAGTAAGGAATAGGATGGATGGATGGGTGGACGTTTAAATGGGAGGAATAACAAAATGATGGATAGATGGATTCATAAATGGATGTATGGATGGATGAAAACTTGGAAGGAATATCAAAATATGGGATGGATGGAATGAAGGGAGCAGGCAATCAACTAAAAATGAAAGGAGGATGCAAAAAATGAAAAGTACAGGAAGAAAGAAAAACGAAGAAAGATCAAAATGAAGAACGGATGAATGAATGTATAGATGGACGAATGGCTAAATCTAAGTTTCAGTGGGAGGGATAAAAAATGATGGATTGATGGATAAATGTATGGATGGATGGATGATGGATAAATAAATGGATGAAAAATAAATGGAATGAAGATCAAAATGGATGGAAGGATGGATGGATGAAACCTTCAATGGAAGGAATAACAAAGTTAGATGGAAGTAAGATCAAAATGATGGAGGGATGAATGGATAAAAAGGATGGAATGAAGGTAGCAGGCAATAAAGCAAAAATGAAAGATGCAAAAAATAAAATTAACGGGAAGAAAAATGGATGGATGGATGGATGGATGGATGGATGTAAGTTTTAGTGGGAGGAATGGAAGAATGAAAAATTAGATGAAATGAAGATCAAAATGAGGGATGGAAGGATGGATAGATAGGTTGATGGATGAAAACTTCAATTGAAAGAATAACAAAATTAGATGTAAAGAAGAACTAAATGATGGAGGGATGGATGGATGAATTGAAGCAAGATGGCAATCAAGCAAAAATTAAGGTTGAAAAATATGAAGTTAACTGAAAGTAATAACAAATGGATGGATGAATGATAGATGGATGGAAAGTAAGCAATGACAAACGAAAGAAAGATGAAAGGATGAAAGTAATAATGAAAGAAAGGGAACAGTGGCATCGTCAAGAGGAAAGGAAAAATTTCCCCTGCCAAAAACTGCAGCAAAACAACAAAGAGCTTTTTTCTGTTAAAGTTTGCACCTCCACCTTTCCCCAAAGTATTTTCAAATAAACCAACAGTGGCCACCACCTTTAAAAATGAAACCCACATTAGAAAAGACATGACAGGAAATAGGCGAAGAAAAAAAAAAACACCACATGAAGTGAGCGAGCAGCCATGCGGCGCCACATGCTTCAACTCCACGGCAAACAGAGCAACATTCGACATTTCGCCGACGCTTTCCAGTGCCAGCTTGATTTTGATTTAAGGAAGTCAAGCATAAACTTTAATTACTCTGTACGCGGCCCTGCGTGCACATGAGAACCGAAGCGACCCTGGAACAGTACCCGAGGAAATTTAAGCGGTAATAAGATGCGACGACTAACAGAGGAGAAAGCTTCAAACGCACACTTCATCCCTCCGAGGAGGAGAGGTGGAGATCTGCTGCTGTTTCTCATCTCTCATTTACACCAGCTCAATGCCGCTGTCGGAGACACTCCAGCCGTCACAACAGGTTCAGGGCGGTGCTGCTGAGCGCTGAAGAATTTCAGGCATGATAATGAGGAGAATAATATCATATCATCCGAAGGGATCCTTTTTTTCACTGAATAATGACAATGTCTTTGACTTTGTGTTAATGATGACGAGATCCCAGTGAATGGTGTTTGTGAGGAACTGGCATACAAGAAAATACTTCTACTAAAGAATTGACGTCAGTGGTTCAACAAAGAACATCTACAGAACTTTTCTATTGCACAAAGAAGAACCTTTCCAGGTCACACTTTACTATAAGGTTCCATTAGTTAATATTAGTTAATGTATTTACTAACATGAACCAAAAATGCATTCAGCATCAAAATGCAAATTTCAGCATTTAGTAGTTTTATAATTTACATCCAATTCCACGATTGTTTACATTAGTTAATGCACTGAATTTGCAATGAACAACTGCATTTTCGTTAACTAATGTTAACTAACATGAACAAATACTGTAATAAATGTGCTATTGATTGTTTGTTCATGTTAGCAAATGCATTAACTAACATTAAATAATACATCTTAATTGTAACGTGTTACCAATGTTTTCTGAGGTGGGAAAGTTAAGTTATTTAGATTTTTAAAAAGCTCTTCATCCTAAAAATTCCAGACAAAAAAATAAATAATAATAAATAAAATCAGTGGCATCAAATATGCTACTAAACCTAAAAATATTAGTTTCTCATTGGTGTTGACAGACCCCTGAAGAATCTTTACCATATAACATTAATTATTGATGCCACATATCTACTATATTTCAGTGAATAATTCTTAATAGAACCATTTAAAACCTTTTCTATGCACTATGTTCTTGGTGGAACAATTAATGACAATATAGAACCTTTATTTTAAGTAAAGGTCTTAATTTTTTAAAGTCTTAATTTTACATTTTTCCTGCCACAGTATTTTGGTTCCCCAAAGAACCTTTCAATACTAACAGGAATACTAATGCGAAGTGATGCCACATAAGAACCATTGTTCTATAAAAGAACAATGAAGTAAACATTTCGGAAAATAATTCAGTTTTAATTAAGTCTTAAAATAGTACAGTCAACTTTCAGGTTGATGTCACTGGAGATTCTGGAGGGGGTCATATTGAGCATCTATGAACTTGTTGTCTACTGAGAAAAAAACTTTAAGTACTCTTCACATTGATTAATTACCCAAGGTTCCATCATGTTTCTTTTTAATTAAATACAGAATTTCAAAGTTGTGGTATTCTTTTTGAATCACCCTGTACTATTAATGATTTTTTTCACGTAAGGTGAATAATATTTTAATAATCTGAAAAACTTTAAAATAATAATCTGAAAAACTTTTCATTATAAAGAAACTTTGCAGAGTGAAAATGTTTCATGGAGGTTAAAGATTAATATTAATGCCAACATAGAACCTATATTTCAATGTCATAAAGTATATTTGTTTGTAATTTTTTTATGTATATATTTTATGTATACTACCAAAGCCAAAACTGGAACTAATCTTATAAAATAACTTCAGATCACGGTGCAAAACTTAGAACACCACAAGGAATATGATATTATATATAAAAAAACAATATTAAATAAAAATTAAAAAAACATTCGCAACACCTCCTTTGAATTTAAATGTATTATCTTTTTATTCCTGTGATGTTAGGTGACCACACTTTTACATTATTTAATATAACTGTTTAATAAAACTGTTTTGTTTAAATGCACCAAGACATATTGTCTTTATTTAATGAAAATAGGTAAAAAACATTTACTCCTTTTTTGAACACTGATTTATGCTGTGTACTCTATACTTTCTTTATTTACTGAGAAGTAATTTTAGTAATCTTTTTTAAACTTTGTTTCATAAAGTTTCTTTACACTAAGAAAAAGAACTGTTCACTGAAATATTCTTTAGGAATTTCTCTATGGAAAAGAAAAAATAAATAAAATAAAGCTTTATATAAATATATATATATATATATAAATATAAATATACCAAATCCAACACCATCATCAAATTTGCAGATGACACCACAGTGATTGGTCTAATCAGCAACAATGATGAGACTGCCTACAGGGAGGAGATACAGCATCTGGCCACCTGGTGGACCGACAATAATCTGCTCCTTAACACCGACAAGACCAAGGAGCTCATTGTGGACTTCAGGAAGGGACGAACAGGCTCACATGATCCCATCCACATCAATGGGATGGCCGTCGAGCCTGTCTCATCCTTCAAGTTGCTGGGGACCCACATCTCAAAGGACTTTTCCTGGACCACCAACACCTCCAGCCTGGTCAAGAAGGCTCACCAGCGCCTATTTTTCTTAAGGCAACTTAAGAAGAACCAGCTGTCATCAGCCGTCTTGGTGAACTTCTACCGCTGCACAATAGAAAGCATCCTGACGAACTGTGTCACAGTCTGGTATGGAAGCTGCTCTGTTGCGGAGCGTAAGGCACTGCAGCGGGTGGTGAAAACTGCCCAACGCATCACAGGGACCACACTGCCAACCATAGAGGACATCCAGAGGAAACACTGTCTGCGCCGAGCACGCAGTATTCTTAAGGATTCCTCTCATCCTGCTCACAGACTGTTTTCTCTCCTGCCTTCTGGCAGGCGCTTCAGGCTCCCCCGGACAAAAACCAGCAGACTAAGGAACAGCTTCTTTCCCAGAGCTGTATCCCTTTTGAACTCTGCCCCCCACTGACTCTTTGCCCCCCTGATACACCCCCACTAT
Organism: Danio kyathit; assembly: GCA_903798195.1. Lineage (NCBI taxonomy): Eukaryota > Metazoa > Chordata > Actinopteri > Cypriniformes > Danionidae > Danio > Danio kyathit. The sequence continues at coordinate 21,753,476 of LR812540.1, forward strand.
CCTCATAACTCAGACTCCTCATAATCACTGCACTATTTAACATTTGCACATTTAAAAATTGCACATATTCATTGCACTGATTCATTTATTCTAACTGTACATACCCATGTACATTTGTAATTATGTACACACACACTGTACATATACATTTGTAATTGTTTATATATCTGCACACTTCTGATTATTAATAGCAACCTGTACATATATCCATCTATTGTAAATCTCTGTTCATAGCTAACACAACCTGTATATAATGTTCATAGTACATCCATTTGTAAATATCACCATAGTTTTTCTATAACTGCACTTTATAACTTATACCTGTATCCTGCACTTGCTGCTATTGCACTCCTGGTTAGACCTAAACTGCATTTTGTTTCCTTGTACTTGTACATGTGTAATGACAATAAAGTTGAATCTAATCTAATCTAATCTAATATAGGAGGCCATGAATTCAAATATTTTTCTTCTCTTGTTTTCTCGAGATCACTAGTTTTTCTCGTGATCTTAACATAAACAAAAACAACATTTATTATGTTGAGATAACGAGAAAAAAAATTGTGACAATGAGAAAAAACCTTTGATAAGTTAAGATGAATTGGGCACCACAGTGGCTCAGTAGTAAGCACTGTCATCTCAGTGCAAGAAGGTCCCTGGTTCGAGTCCCGGCTAGGTCAGTTGGCATTTTTGTGTGGAGTTTGCATGTTCTTCCCATGTTTGTGTGGGTTTCCTCCGGGTGCTCAGATTTCCCCCACAGTCCAAAGTCATTAGATATTGGTGAATTTAATAAACTAAACTGGCCATAGTTTATATCTGTGAATGTGAGAGTATATGGGTGTTTCCCAGTACTGAGTTGCAGCTGGAAGGGCATTCGCTGTATAAAAACATATACTCGACAAGTTGGCGGTTCATTCCGCTGTGGCGACCCCTGATTAATAAACTAAGCTAAAGGAAAATGAATCAACGAATGAATAAATGAATGTCAAGATCATGAGAAAATAAGTCATTATCGCAAGAAAACAGGAAAGAAAAATGTAATAACGCATATAAGGACTTCTGTATTTTTAAGAGATTACACATGCAAGATATTGTTTGACTCTAAACGATGAGCTGATTTTAAGCTGTTTTAAGACAAATCTACCAAATAAAAGTCTTTTTGAAATCTTATTTGTCCTTATTTTTAATGACTGAATGTGAAAAATATGCTGTCACAGATCTCAGTAAACACAAGCGTTTAAGGAACACCTTTTTTTCCTTTTTTAGCCCACTCATTGGACCATCCTAAATTCAAAATGCAGAAAAAACCTCCAATAGTGGCACAGTTCAGACGTGATCATGGCAGCAGCAGGTGACCTTCACATTGAAAACAAACAGCTCCTATCAAAGCAGTTCATTTTGACCTCCAAACACACAAAAATCACATCAAAAGATATCAAAGAGGCCACAACAGAGGAAATATGAAAACAGAGCGAGCCTTTTTCTTTGTTTGTGTAAGGATGCTACAACAAACACTTCAAATCTGCGATATCGTTTTGTCTGGCCTCTCAATAGCATGTCTATAGTTGTTGAAAGCCCCGGGCCATCAGATTAAGCTCAACTCAAAACAGTACATCTGACCTTCAGCAGCCCTTCTTATGTTTTGAAAAACTATAACAGACATCATTTGAGAGCAATCAGTGTTAAACCTTTATAAAAGGATGTTACTTAGAAGGTGTGTGTATATATACAGCTGCAGGCAAAAGTATGCACCTTACTGTGAAATATTAATTCAAATATTCCCCAAGTGCTGTTTAATGGAGATAATTTTGTTCAACACATTTTTAAACGTAATAGTTTTGATAACATATTTCTAATAACCAATTTATTTTGTCTTTGCCATGATGACAGTACATATTTAACTAGTTATGTTGCAAGATACTACACTGTAAAAAAATGCTGTTTCACACAATACATTCATGTTTTCCCCAACACAAATTTATTAAGTTAACTTAATAGTTTTTATACATTTAAGTGGATTCAACATAAAACGATTAATATAATTAATTAAAACTAAACTAAACCCCATTGTGTGGTTTCAACTTATTTTAAATAAGTAGTTTGAACAAGCGGCAAAAGTCATTGTTTGAGTGTAGTATACAGCTTAAAGTGCAATTCATAGGTTTAACTACATTGTAAAAAAATATCTGTTAACTAACTGTTTCCGTATTTTGTGTTTTCTGTTTATTTACGGTTGCAAATTGCATTATGGGATCTTGATCTCTGCTCTGTCGACTTTTGATGTTGTAAATTCTACTCTGCAGTTTAACAAAGTGACTTTTATTGACATTTTAGTAGTTTGAGACAAGATTGTTTAAGAAATAATATCTAGAGAACCATGTTTGTAAAATTCGAGAAAACATATGCAAAGCTTATTACCAGGTTTTTGCAGCATAATATACAACATTAACTTAGAGAATATATCACTTTAAACTATTAAAAGTGTTCATAAAAGAAGTCACTTTTTCCAACTTTTAAAGGTTAAAAACTGAAAGAAAGACCAAGGTCCCATAATGCAATTCAAAGCCTAAATAAGTGGGGGGGGGGGAAATATGAATCACAAAAAACAATGCCAATTTACAGTAGTCAATTTACAGTGTAGTTATATTAGGTTAACTAGTTAATTTAATTAGGCAAGTCAATTTATATTATTTATTATATAGTACTGTACATGAAATATGAAATATACAGAAACAGTTGCAATACTATGATCGATGTAATTACAAAGTTATAATGTAATTTATATCTAAAATAAAAGTTTGTAATTACACATGTACTGCGCATATTTACATACAAATACGGTACATGAAATATACAAAGAAACATTTAAGTTTATATTATCTTGGATGTAATTACAATGTATAAGCAATGTAATTACAATGTAATAGCAATAGTTTGTAATTACGTGTACGTAATTACTGTGTATATATACGTATACAGCTATAAATAACCAAATAATGTACACATGCAATATACAATTAAACATTTACATTTGTAAATATTATCTTGGATGTAACTACAATGTAATTACAATGTAACGACAGTAATAGATCAAGATAAGTTTGTAATTACATATTAGACCTCAGATGTAATTTTATAACAATGCAATTACAAGGTCATTACATCCAAAATAAAAGTTTGTGATTATATATGCATTTTGTATATTTACATATAAATACACAAATACTGTACTTGAAATATACAAAGAAACATGTTTATAAATATTATATTGGATGTAATTGCAATGTAATGACATTAACTACAATGTAACGACACAGTAATTGCACACGAGATAATTAAAAGTACTTGCATAACAAGATAAAAGTTGTGTGTACTGTATTACATTGATACATATCTTGGATGTAACTACAATGTATTTACAATGTAATGACATAGTAAGTACAATGTAACGACACCGTAAATGCACACGATAAAAGTTTGTGATATATATATATTAAAAAAACAAGCTAAATAAGCCTTTCTCCTGTGAAGATTTCCTTGCTCTGTTAAATATCACCTAAATAAATACATAAATAAATCACATGAGAACTAATATTTTTGCCTTTAAATACATATTTCACACATTAAGCAACAACAATAAAAAAAGAAAATGTTTTTTTGAGTCCAGACAAAAATGATGAGTGCAGATTTTTATTTTGGAATCATAGATGGTGTTAAACTGCTATTTCGTGCTTAAAGGATATCAAGTCAAATACAACAAAGGTATTTTTTATTATGCATAGAAAATACTTTTTCTATCATACAAGTATTTTCTATTATATATTTTTTGAAATGTCATGTTTGAACATGAAAATGAGGCATTCTTTTCATTATGTATGCATTCAGTACATACTAGCACAAAAATCTAAACACAGAATGTCGTTTTTGTTTTTACATAATAAAAAGTCAAAGGGTTTCACCAGGGGTATTTTAGAAATCTCTTTTTAATCTCTCTGTAATAAATGTTGCACATAATCAGGCAAATTATGTATGAACAAATCCCTCTTTAAAAACCTTCAGGATGCAGATATAAATTAAGCTCTGCAGTTTGCTGTGTAAAGTGGAGAATTATGACTCAGTGCATTGTCACTGAAATCTACAGAGGCAAATTGATAAAGCGCGACAAAAGAACCACTTGTGTACTGTATGCCTTCTTTACATTAGACTGAATAAAATCTCATAATTAACATATGCATGAAACACCCGTGCTTTTGCCTACAGTCTCTCATCTGCAAAGTCACGCATTGAAAAAGGGGTAACACCAAATTATTAAAATCACATTTGATGAACAGACCAGCCACACATCAACAGCTGCTCTAATAAATCGTCTGTGTCAACTTACTTTTATAACATTTCTTGTGCATGAAAACATCATACAATAATGGACTGAAATACATTGCAATAGTTTTATTTAAGATATATGAGCAATATTACACGAGTAGCAGTGCAATAGGCCTGTATATCAGCACTGGCGGGAGGCGCTAGTGTCCCACCAGTGACGATATACAGACATATCGCACTGCTACGAGTGTTATATTGCACTTATACAACAGTTCGAGGACATAATCGTGTTTATAAAAAGAAAATCAAACACTGAGTGTGTCAATAAACCTTTTGTAAGAGGAACTACTTTCTTCCGCCATTCATTCACATCTGTCACTTTAGAGCAAGTATTTAAATGATTATCTTGCATAATGTCTAAAGTGATGACAACACTGGTGATTTTGCTAACATTTTAAGATTATAAGGCTGAATGGCATGAAATGCCATCAGTCTACAGAGATTTCCCGGTATTTCTCTGTTGCAATCGGGAGATCACAATAATTAACATTGAAAAAGCCAAAGCGAAGGAAACACTACCAGATTACTATGGTATAAACACAGCACTACAAAATACGAAAGAGAGAGATCGACTTAGAATGTCACTTAACCTGATCTGTAATGATTTGTTCAGCTGTAGTTTGTAAAGTACGCAAAAAAAAAAGAAAAATGCAGTTTTTTTTCCCCTGAGGACTTATTAAACTGTCGCTATCTTGGGGTGGAACGTCAACCCTCTTTGCAGGCTAATGGCCGTCAACACGCTGAATCTCCAAAATCATAATTATTTAAAATAGGCAACATCCTTATAAATAAACTGCATAGTTGCAATCTAAACAACTACATTTTCGTCTAAAAAAAAAAAAACTCAAATGTACATTGTTGTCCAACAGCTGCAATAATTGTTAAACTCTGTAATCATCTGCTTGCCACTCATATGGGCGGAGTAATACACAAGGGTGAAGAGGGTGTATGAATTCTGATATTACTTTAATCTCACGGCTATCAGCCAATCAGATTCGAGAACCAGTCAGAACTGTTGTACAAACTGTTATGTAAAACAGTTAAGTAAAGAGTAAGCATACGTTTTAGCATAAAACAATTCAAATGAACTAGATCCACAATTATTTAAAGTATATCAAATCTACTTTATGAGTGTAGCGTGTTTTACAGTGCAATCGAAATATAAGACCTGAAAAAAATGTCCTGCAAATTTATGAACGTAAAAGCCAAATCTGCACTTGCTTGTTGAGTGTTTAAGGAAGACTCACCGCATGATGAAGACTCATCCGACTGATCCCCGCAGTCGTCATCACGGTCACAGCGCCAGTTCTCTGGGATGCAGCGTCCGTTGGCGCAGGGAAACTGGCCCGGCTGGCAGGTTTGAGCTGCGGGGAGCGAAAAGCGTGGATATTAAAGCACACCTGAGTGGATGCTTATTTAATATCTCTCCTGCGTCTCGAACAAAACACACAAATAAGGTCATCAAGAGTGTTTGAAAAGTTTCTGGTCTTAAATGATTTGTTACTTTGAACACTTTTTTATTTATTTTAAGATATATATATATATATATATATATATATATATATATATATATATATATATATATATATATATATATATATATATATATATTAATATATTATTATTTATTATTATTATTATTATTATTATTATTATTATTATTATTATTATTATTATTATCATAGTGTCCCAAAGTCTTAGATGACTAGTCATATAAATAAAATTACAAACTGTGTCAATTAAAAAAATAATAATAATAAATCACACATTATCAAAATAATTTATAACTTTACAATATGATGATGATGATGATCATGATGATAGTGATAGTTGTATTATTACTACTAAATGGTGTGTTTAAAATACAATACAATACAAAACTTTGTCAGACTTGCATCTGAAATGTTTCAGCATGAAAAATACTCCTTACAAAGAGACAAAGACTAATACAAACAAACAAACAAACAAACAAACAAACAAACAAACAAAAAAAAACATCATTTTACACGGACCTTATTAAGCTCCAAAACGTACAAATTACTTTTTTAATTTCACTATATTAAAACTTGGGACTCTAAATCAATGGTTAGACTTTAGACGGTTAGCATTTCATGATTCAACACATGACTAGGGTTCGAAATTATGTTCCTTGTCAGCCTTGTGAGGTCCTTCTAATACAAACAGTCATATAATTTCTCAAGAGGCTTTCCTACCGTCTTTGAACAGATTTTAATCTGGTTCATCACCTGTTTTTAGACTCACAGACAGACTCATATACTATACAGAATTTCAATACTGCAGAACACTCTTAAGTACTCTCAAAAAATTATGGTACGTGAGCTGTCACTGCGGTGGTAGCTTTTTAAAAGGTACACATTTGTACTTAAAGCAAGAGCATAGAGTTGGCATGGACGGAGGAGACATGTCCCCACCAATATTGAAATGTCCCTACCAATAACTTAATCGACTTCAAAATAAAATAATGCTCTGTCAACCCTTAATAACCTACACGTGCACAAAGTCATGTTCGCTATGAGTTCACTGTAATACTATTAACCAAGACAGTGCAATTAATTCAGTAAATTAAAATTCAGTTTCAATTTTGGTCTCCTTGGTTATGAAAAACAATAATCGGGATAAAACAGTTAAACTGCGTCACACACCTCTCTAAATTTCTCTACATTCGTACCTCCTCAAGGCCTAATTACAGTAAAATCATGTAAATTGACTTTTGCAGCACAGGACTGGATTGTAATTTGTATTAAGTAAGTGTTATTTTATAATATTAAGTGCTTTATTCATGTTTTTAAAAGAATTTGCACAATGCATGAGCTCTACGGATGTATGTCCCCACTAATGTCGAGAGCAAATCTACACTCTTGACTTAAAGTCTATATTATAGACTTAGAGTCTATATTGGTATCTCAAAAGTATATATTATTACCTAAAAATTAAGAACACTTTTGTATTTTTTAGGTACTAATGTGTACTTCAGTTAAAACATTTTAGTATCTATTTAACATTTGTCCAATTAACAATAATTTTTAAAATGAAAATTGTAGTAGAATATTGTGTACTATAATAGTATTTTCTAAAATACAGTCCAAAACTCTGAAAGCAGCAAAAAGGAATAATAGTGAAAAAAAAAAAAAAACGTTTCTAGCACAAAATCTTAAATATTGCTTCATTTTATTTAATACATTTTCTATATTTACTTTTTTTTTTTTAAATCAAAAAAAATTTTTTATGATGTTTAGGCAATAACAAATTCCAGACTTTCAGCATGACCCTCCTCTTTTGGACCCACAGCACAGTATTTCTCTTTTTCTTCCAAACTTGAAAGCCATCTGGATTTGTTTTCACCTTGTCCAGGTCTGCTTCCAGTCTCAGCCGTGATATTGAGTAATCGCCTTCAGAGATAAACCCTTAAGTCCATGACATCCAATATTACAGTTTGTGTCTTTCCTGAAGGACTTATGAATGGCTGCGCTGTTCAAAATCTGTTTTCTCTCAACATCTGGCGTCTATGAACTGAACTTAACCGCGTTACGAAGACACGGATATGGTAAATATAGATCCCAATGGGTGAAATCTCTCAGCAGGATTCAGAAACTTGCTTTTAAACTGCAAGAAACTCCAGATGCAAGCACATGGCGAATATAAAGTACTGACGAGTGAACAGTTGAATACACACAACATGCATCTTTATGTTATTGATCGTAGACAAAACATTTTTTTTCATGCACAGATTTCAGATTTTTCTAGCTTTTAAAGCATTTTCAGTGTAATGTAAAGAAAACATTCAAAATACAATCTCAAGTGTTTCTTTTGTTGGACTTTTTCATTCATTGTGTCTGTAGATTTCAACTATTACACCAATTTTAAAAGCCATTTTCACAAAATAAGATTTTTTTTCATTAAAAACTACACACTTCAGCAGATTTACATAAACCAAACTGCAAAGTTGTATGTATACAGTATATAGTGGCATGTGCTGCACATAAAAGGAACACTACTTTTTTTTATTTTATTATGGAAATAGTCAATGGAGTATACACACACATACTTTTAAATTCAGTCTGCCAGCCCCAGAGCTTCCGGTTAATTGTCGTCCCATACAAAAGCACTGCATTTAGTTATATTTTTCTGTGTCATGTCCTTAAAATATGGAAATGAATTTTACCCCAGTATTTTCCTTGTATTTTCTGCTCTTCGTTGGTCGTTCGTCTCTTTTTACACTTTAACAACCAAATAAAGTTTATTTAACTGATTATATATGAATTAAATTACAATGTCTATGCTGTAAAAGGAACCTTATGATATTGAAAATAGGCACATAAAGCTTTCACCGGAAATTCATGATTGGCTGAAAAACACTAGCTGTGCAAATAGTCCATTTACAACTCCCTGAGAGTAAAACAGTTGAGTTACACTATTTTTGAATCCATTTAGCCAATATCTGTCAAGCAGGAGCACTTTTACCTTAGCTTAGCATAAGTCATTGAATCGGATTAGACCAGGGGTGTCAAACTCAGTTCCTAAAGGGCCGCAGCCATGCACGGTTTTGTTCCAACCCTGCTTCAACACACCTATATGTAGGTTTCAAACAAGCCTGAAAGACTCAGTTAGTGAGATCAGGTGTGTTTAATTAAGGTTGGAACTAAACTGTGCAGAGCTGCGGCCCTCCAGGAATTGAGTTTGACACCTGTGGATTAGACCATATATAATTTTCCTATTGAAGCTTGACTCTTTAGTAGTTATTGTGCACTAAGACCAACAGAAATTAAAAAGTTGCTATTTTCTATAGGTCGATAAGGGACTATAGAAACTATACTTTCATTCCAGAAACTTTACTGACATACCATGGCTGAAGCAAGCGCAATTATATTACACATCGATTGAAAATAGTCCTCAGCTCCAAGCCTTACACTTGTAGCACAAGCTAGAATCTGTGTAATATCTTCGTGTATATTTGTCTTAAATTGGATAAAAAAATCAGAGTGGGAAACATAAATTCAGAAATACATACACTGATTACTGACAAAAAAGTAAGAATTGTGAGATGTAAACTCAGAATTCTGTAAATATATAAATATACATAATTTGCACACAGTAAATACATAATTGTGACGTGAAAAAGGTCAGAATTAAGAGACTCGGAATCCTTAAAAAAAATAAAATAAAATAAAAAATGCAAAATCTTAATCCCAAAAAAGTCAAAATTGCTAAATGTAACATGATTTTAAGGATAATCAAAAATGTAATACAGAGAATACTGAGAAGCAAATAAATAAATAAACAATTGTGAATTAAGATGTGAATTTAAAACAACCCACAAAACAAAAATCTAAACAAAACAATGCAAATACATTGTGCAAAGTTCTGAGAGAATTGTGAGATGTTAATTCAGAATTCTGAGTAAAAACAAAATCAGAACTGAGTGATGTAAACTCAAAATTCAGAAAATAGTTAATCCTTAAGTTGATCTGTAAAATTTGATACAGACTTCCAGTATTTAGCATTCTTTAAAATATCTACTTTTGCTTTTAAATATAAAATTAAATCCAAAAGCAATAAAAACGAGTCTCTGCATTTCCAGCATTTTTTTTTTTCAGAATTTTGCTGTGGCAAAAAAGCTGCAGGTGTTTCAATAACCTCTGAAGGTCAGCTTGTGCTGCTTCTGAACCAAGAGAAGAAAACCGGAACATACAGCTGAACAGGTGCAGATTTAAATAACAGACCAGAAGTTTGCTTGTTTACCCGTTTTATGCATATTGCCTTAGAAAAAGTAACAGACTCAAATATGAAACCCACACATGGTGATATGAATGAATGATGCAGCAGTTGGCAAGACAAGTAAGTTTGTTGGGGGGGGGGGGGGGGGTTTAGCAGCAATGCCTGAAGTTTTATTTTTGGGATTTCATTATAGATTTGATCCACCCTGCTAATGAGAATATTTCCCTGTAAGTTAATTTAATAGCACATTTTTATAACAAATTATATTATTTGCATAACAAAGAAAACAATAATTAGTGGATAATAATAATAATAATAATAATAATAATAATTCCAAAATGTTTTTATATTAAGATATAAATCAATATAGGACCAAAACCTTATTTTGCCTTCTATTTAATTGCAATATTTATATTACTAATTTATGGATGATGATGATGATGATGATGATGATGATAATAATGATAATAATAATAATAATAATAATAATAATAATAATAATAATAATAATAAAAAAAATATATATATAAAAAGTAGTCCAAAACTTACATTTTTATTGCAATATTTATATTAGAATATTGTAATATTTAAACTTTGACCAATTATATTATAAGCATGACAATACATAATAATAGTAATACCATAATAATAAAGCATAATAATAATAATAATAATAATACATCATAATAATAAATTCCTTACTATTTTAAAATATTTATAAAAATGTAAGGGTCTAAATGTCTTGGTTGATGAGTAAACTATAATAATACTGACATATTTGTAAAATATACAATCCAAATTGCCGTATAACATAACTATTAATATAATTAAATCTATTAATATTTTTTTTTTCTTACAATAATTATAATTACTTAATATTTATTAAAATACCCCTTTCGACATAAAAACCTAACATTCTCAGTAAAATGCTTCACTTATTTAAAATATTTTTTAAATTATTTTTCCTATTTTTATGCAAAATCCAAAAGTCTGCTTGTTTATCCAATTTCTGCATGTTTTCTTAGACATAACAGACTAAATTATAAAAAACACATCTTGATATGAATGAATGATGCAGCAGTTGGCAAGAACGATTTAGAAATGCCTGAAGTTTGCACTAATTGTGTTGATAAATTTCACTTTTTTCGGTAGGTGTGTTTTGAACTCTGCTAATGAGAACATTTCTATCAGAATCTTACCAAAACGTCTTGATCTTAATGATCTCACTAAGGTTACCTACTTCAGTGGGCACGAAAATGTGCAAAAGCTTATTTTATTTATGATTATTTCTTGTTTTCAGCCTTGCTATTCCAGGCTATTTAATTACCAGAGTTAGGTTTTTTTCTCCTTCATTTTGCGGATTAATTAGTTCCCTCAAGATGTCAATTTGATATTCCAGGTTGGAATGTGACCTTGTACTCGAGGCATCTTTGAAGGCAGAATCAAGTTCAAATCACGTTCATAATCAAGAAAAGTGAGCATTTACAATGCGCCTTTTTAAAAATAATAATTTTTAAAATAATTGTGTTAAATTTGTCATGACAACAACTTGGGGAATTAATTGGCCATGTGTTAATTAGTGAAAGGTAAGATAAAGGATTTCTTACATCTTGTTTTGGATGCAAAGTGGCATTTTCTGCCACAACAAAATAAACTATATAACAATTTTAGATTGCTTATGTCCTTAACAGGGAAGAACAAAGTTCAAATTAAAATATAATATTGTCTAGTTCTGTTATAATCAACAGATTTCTGTATTTGTGGATATTATGTAGATTGTAATGTTTTATGTACCATATATAAAAAACTAAATTTTACAATGGGACAACAAAACTATTGATAAAAGAATAATAGATTGGATGAATGGATGGATGGATGGATGGATGGATGGATGGATGGATAGATGGATGGATAGATGGATAAGAAAACAAAACAACTGATAAAAGAATGATAGATTGGATGGATGGGTTGGGGCAACAAAACAATTGATGGATGGATGGATGGATGGATGGATGGATGGATGGATGGATGGATGGATGGATGGATGGATGGATGGATGGATGGATGGATGGATGGATGGATGGATGGATGGATGGATGGATGGATGGATGGATGGATGGATGGATGGATGGATGGATGAAAGCAAGTAAGGAATAGGATGGATGGATGGATGGATGGATGAATGGATGGATGGATGGATGGATGCAACAAAACAATGTGGTATAGGTGAAATGGGTAAGCTAAATTGTCCGTAGTGTATGAGTGTGAATGAGTGTGTATGGATGTTTCCCAGTGATAGGTTGCGGCTGGCATCCTTGCAAAAAACATATGCTGGAAAAGTTGGCAGTTCATTCCGCTGTGGCGAACCCAGATTAATAAGGGGATTAAGCCGAAAAGAAAATGAATGAATGAATGAATGAATCAATGAATGGATGGATGGATGGGGACAACAAAATTGATAAAATAATATGATGGCTGGATGTATGAACGAATGAACGGATGGATGGATGGATGGATAGATAGATAGATGGACAATGTAAAGAAAATAAAATGAAAGAAAACAAAACAAAAAAAGAAAATGATAAAAAAAAAAGTAAAAAAAGAAAAAATTAGAAGAGAAAAAAAGAACAAAAAGAAAAAGAAAAGAAAACAAGGGAAAGAAAGAAAGAAAGAAAGAAAGAAAGAAAGAGAGAGAGAGAGAAAGAAAGAAAGAAAGAAAGAAAGAAAGAAAGACAATAATCTAAATCAATTAAACCCCAAACATTCTGTATTCTCGACAATTATAAATGTACTCTGAAAGCACTGGAATTAATTTGCACCAACCATCTTAAATTTATAAATTGCTAGCTGGCCCAAATTCTCCATCCTCCTTCACTATTCTCCCGAACAGTTTCCATTGATTTCTTCTAAATTCTCCCTCTAAAGATTAGATTAGAAAAACTGTATTACTCACAAAGGGGAACTTTGTCTCTAGGCTATCTAAATTAAATCGACTGCGGCCTGTTGGCAAAATGTGTAAAAATTTGTCTCCAGCCCTTTTATCAAGTGTTACAATACAGCTCTGACAACACGATGTGGCTTAAACACAGCATCTTTACTGCAGTATTGATGTCTCGTAGACAAGGAGTCAAACTGATCTTAAGAATACACCCCCAGTGGGGGCTCGTCCGGGTATGTATTCTAGCGATTAAGACCACAGGACGTGGATCAGAAACTAGATCCAGAGAGTAGAATTGATGGATTTATGGATTGATTGGCTGACTGAATTTTAGTTGATTAATTTAATAGTTGGATGATTGATTGATTAATTAAATAGTTGTTTGGTTGATTGGTTGGTTGATTGTTTGATCAATTGAATAATTGTTTGGTTGGTTGGTTGGTTGGTTGTTTGGTTGATTGGTTGGTTGATTAATTGAATAGTTGGTTGGTTGTTTGATTGATTAATTGAATAGCTGTTTGGTTAACTGATTGGTTGGTTGATTAATTGAATAGTCGGTTGGTTGAATAATTGTTTGATTAATTGAATAGTTGTTTGATTGGTTGATTAACTAAATAGTTGTTTGGTTGGTTGTTTGATTGGGTGATTAATTGAATAGTTGGTTGGTTGTTTGATTTATTAATTGAACAGTTGGTTGGTTGGTTGATTTATTAATTGAATAGCTGTTTGGTTGATTGGTTGGTTGATTAATTGAATAGTTGGTTGGTTGATTTATTATTTGAATAGTCGGTTGGTTGAATAATTGTTTGATTAATTGAATAGTTGTTTGATTGGTTGATTAACTAAATAGTTGTTTGGTTGGTTGTTTGATTGGGTGATTAATTGAATAGTTGGTTGGTTGTTTGATTTATTAATTGAATAGCTGTTTGGTTGATTGTTTGATTGATTAATTGAATAGCTGTTTGGTTGATTTATTATTTGAATAGTCGGTTGGTTGAATAATTGTTTGATTCATTGAATTGTTGTTTGGTTGGTTGATTAACTAAATAGTTGGTTGGTTGGTTGATTGGTTGATTAATTGAATAGTTGGTTGGTTGGTTTGTTGGTTGATTAATTGAATAGTTGTTTGGTTGATTGATTAATTAATTGAATAGTTGGTTGGTTGGTTGGTTGATTCATTAAATAGTTGTTTGGTTGATTGATTAAATAATTGAATAGTTGTTTGGTTGGTTGATTGGTTAATTAATTGAATAGTTGTTTGATTGGTTGATTAACTAAATAGTTGTTTGGTTGGTTGGTTGATTAATTGAATACTTGGTCAGTTGGTTGGTTAATTGGTTGATTAATTGAATAGTTGTTTGGTTGGTTGATTGGTTGATTAACTAAATAGTTGTTTGGTTGGTTGGTTGATTAATTGAATAGTTGTTTGGTTGGTTGATTGGTTGATTAATTGAGTACTTGGTCAGTCGGTTAGTTGATTGGTTAATTGGTTGATTAATTGAATAGTTGGTTGGTTGGTTGGTTGATTGAATAGTTGGTTGGTTGTTTGATTGATAAATTGAACAGTTGTTTGGATGATTGGTTTGATTGATTAATTGAATAGCTGTTTGGTTGATTGGTTGTTTAATTGAATAGTTGGTTTGGTTGGTTGGTTGATTAATTGCATAGTTGGTTGGTCGGTTGATTGGTTGATTAATTGAATGATGGATTGGTTGGTTGGTTGGTTGGTTGGTTGATTGCATTGTTGGTTGACTGATTGGTTGGTTGATTGATTGATTGATCCAAATCCTGCTGCAGAAAACATCACTTGAACCAATGTTTCCTAACCCTTTTCCTAGAGAAGTCTCTTCTAATGTTCTGATGATTTGAATAGGAAGATGTTGAAAATGTGTGATGTTGGTGTGCCTTCAGGAACAGGGTTGGGAAACACTAAACCATAAACCTTAAACCATGACATTTCCACCTTCTACTGACTTTAAAAATTTAGGTGTAGTCTTCCCCATTGCCAACACAAATAAATGTAACTTGCTTTCATCACTAAAGTGAACATAGGACTAGTTCTCAACAAAGGTTAGTCTAGCCTTTAGATTCTCACTGATAATGAGAGGTTTGGTCACTGCACAAGCTTCTAGTAAAAATTATTTTAAATGCCAAAACACTTTGTGCTGAGATACAAATCTTTGCACTGTTAACTAGTGATCAATTCAAGTACTTTTGAACTAATTGCCCACGGAGTCTTTGCGACAACCAAACTTTTGGTGGGTCTTGAATGAGATACAGTTTAATAATGCAGCATTCTGGAAATCATGGATTTAGAGTTGCTAGTTCTGTTTCTTTGACTGAATTCAGCCTATTAGTTTTCATCTGGACAACCTACTGTTGGACGTTTTCGGTAACTTTAGAACAGCTGATCATTTTGCACAGTCAACATAAACTGCAAAGTTAGGCTACCAGTTAATTAAGGTTTGTCAAATAATAAAGGAATTAGTAGTTACCTAACTCATCCTTTTGGGAAAATATTATTTTAGTGACTAATTTTTAAATTGAATTTTCACAAAAGACAAAACAACATAAAAATCACAGTAAATATACATTTCACAACAATAATCTTACCTTTCAGAACCCACTTTACCTATCTTTCATTTAAATGCTTCACTGCTTAATTTTGCTTAGTTTTCACTGCTTATTCGTTGTACATTAAGTCATTTGTTGTAAACCCATCAAAGGGGAAAAAAGGCGTTTACTTGCAGAAATGTTTCCTGAGCACACTCTTCT
This sequence comes from Danio kyathit, assembly GCA_903798195.1. Lineage (NCBI taxonomy): Eukaryota > Metazoa > Chordata > Actinopteri > Cypriniformes > Danionidae > Danio > Danio kyathit. The sequence continues at coordinate 21,769,302 of LR812540.1, forward strand.
AGACCACTCTAACATTTTAAAACCAACAAATAATACACATGCTCAGATTAACACCAATAACTAGAAGTAAACTGAAATCTTAAAGGAAGTACTCTCTCATTTTAATCTGTGTTCTATTTCAAATTTCTCACTTAGTTTCTTTTGTAGTTTGCTCCCTAAATTTGATCTTCACTGTAGATCAGAGAGGCAGACAGAATAAATGGATATAATCTATATAATGATTCAATAAAAACTAAATATTTTGTATATATCTAGTATTTTGAATATTTCATATATGTAAAATTCTAAAAGATATGATTATAGATATGATATATATATAAAACACAATGTGGCTTAAACACAGCATCTTTACTGCAGTATTGATGTTTTGGATTCTAGAGTCAAACTGATCTGAAGAAAACAACCCCAGCGGGGGTTCGTCCTAGACTCAGACCACAGGATATGGTTCAATCTAAAAGTAAATTAGACCCCGGACCCTTGAAGGAATCATAAACTTGACCGAATCGGTCATTTCCAACAAAAAAAGATGCGAAAAGACTCTCACCGAGGACTCGAGCTCACTGGGCCGAAACAGATGTGTGTCATGTGTAAATCCCACCAAGTGCATGATGAATTACGCAGAGAACCTAGTTTCATTTCACACACCGACTAGAGGGAGTAAGTGACACGTGGGCCTTTACCAGCGGGAAATTAGCGAGGGGTGTCATGTAAGACTTCTCTTCCTCTCAAAGCAACAAATTCTCAGCCGACACTAGCTTTGTGCGTGCGTAGCCTACAGCGAGCAACGTGTCTCCCAGTGGTGGAGTCGTTTGCCGAGGTTGTTTCGGATGGCTGGGCGCGAATACAGAGCCCTCCATGTAGGACAGGGCTCCAGAGTTAAGCTCACCTGAGCAGGTGCGGTTGGACTCATCCTCGTTGCTGCCACAGTCGTCGGTGCCGTCGCACAACCATCTCTTTGGGATACAGCGGTTGTTCAAGCACTTAAATTGGTCCGCTGGGCAGCTGCGATTGGCTGAGGATAAACAAACAGCCTGTCAATCAATAATTCCAATTCCTTTGAAAGCAGATGAGAGAGAGTGAAAGGGTTTTGGGATGTATTCTGATTGGCATATGAATATACTATACCACTGTATAAACATATGCCAAGTCTCTTAAATATCCATCAATTATCCTAACTAAAGTAACTAATTACAAAAAAAAAAAAGAAATGACCGTAACTAGCAATATATAATGTATTACATTTTGTAATAATGCAAACTTTAACATTAAGTAACTTACCCAACTGTGTTCGTAACATTGCTAATGTTCGTTAGCACAAGGATTAGATATTAACGGGGACTAGGAGCAAAATTGTCTGTACACATTTTAGCTAACAGCAGACATTAGAATTTGTGAATTTATTTAAATTGTTAAATATAATCTGTAAAATATTTAAAATAATTATATCATTTTTTGTTATTGGTCTTTAATTTTTAAAGTTGCTTATACAAATAAAAACAACTAATTGGAGATTTATATTGTCTTGTTCCTTTTGAGAAATAGTTACTCTTTACTCTTTACCCATGAGTACATTTATAATGAGTTAATTTTTACTTTTACTTGAGTAGATTTATAGACATGTAACTTTACTTTTAATCAAGTAATTTTTTTGAACTTTTACTTGAGTATAATATCGTATAACACTTTCCACCTCTGTGTGTGGGATTAAAGATTTGGTTTCACTTTATATTAAATGGATTAAACTACTGTAGGTACTTACTAAAAAATAAGCACAATGTACTTGCAGTATTGTGTTCATATTGCACTGCACAACACAATAGTGCTATTGAGGCAGTATATGGCTATGGTTTGGTGGTATGGGTAGATTTACAGTGCAAAGTATTCATAGCGCTTCACTTTTTTTCACATTTTTTTTATGTTACAGCCTTATGCCAAAATAGATTAAATCCATTTATTTCCTCAAAATTCTACACACAATACCCCATAATGACAATGTGAAAAAATATCTTTTGAAATTGCTGCAAATTTATTAAAAACAAAAAACCTGAAAAATCACATGTACATAAGTATTCACAGTCTTTACCGTGAAGCTCTAAAGTGTGCTCAGGTACATTCTGTTTCCACTGATCATTCTTGAGATGTTTCAGCAGCTTAATTGGAGTTCACCTGTGGTAAATTCAGTTGATTGGACATGATTTGAAAAGGCATACACCTGTCTATATAAGGTTCCAGGGTTGACAGTGCATGTCAAAGCACAAACCAAGCATGAGGACAAAGAAATTCTCTGTAGACACAAGGATGGGGAAGGTTACAGAAAAATTTCTGCTGCTCTGAAAGTTCCAAAGAGCTCAGTGGCCTCCATCATCCATAAGTGGAAGATGTTTGGAACCATCAGGACTCTTCCTAGAGATGGCCGACCATCTAAGCTGAGTGATCGGGGGAGAAGGGCCTTAGTCAAAGAGGTTATCAATAACCCGATGGTCACTCTGTCTGAGCTCCAGCGTTCTTCTGTGGAGAGAGGAGAACCTTACAGAAGGGCAACCATCTGTGCAGCAATCTACCAATCATGCCTGTGTGGTAGAGTGACCAGACGGAAGCCACTCCCCGCCTGGAATTTGCCAAAAGGCATCTGAAGGACTCTCAGACCATAAGAAACAAAATTCTCTGGTCTGATTAGACTAAAATTGAACTCTTTGGAGTGAATGCCAGGCGTTACATTTGGTGAAAACCAGGCACCGCTCATCATCAGGCTAATACCATCCCTAAAGTGAAGCATGGTGGTGGCAGCATCATGCTGTGGGGATGTTTTTCAGCAGCAGGAACTGAAAGACTAGTCAGGATAGAGGGAAAGATGAATGCAGCAATGTACAGAGACATCCCGAATGAAAACCTGCTTCAGAGTGCTCTTGACCTCAGACTAGGGCGACGGTTCATCTTTCAGCAGGACAATGACCCAAAGCACACCGCCAAAATATCAATGGAGGGGCTTCACAACAACTCGTGAATGTCCTTGAGTGGCCCAACCAGAGCCCAGACCTAAATCCTGTTGAACAGCTCTGGAGAGATCTGAAAATGACTGTACACCATCGCTTCCCATCCAAGCTGATAAAGCTTGAGAGCTACTGCAAAGATGAATGGGCAAAAACTCCCAAAGACAGGTGTGCCTAACTTGTGGCATCATATTCAAAAAGACTTGAGGCTGTAATTGCTGCCAAAGGTGCATCAACAAAGTATTGAGCAAAGGCTGTGAATACGTATGTACATGTGATTTTTCAGTGTTTTTATTTTTAATGAATTTCAAAAAATCTTTTTTCACATAGTCATTATGGAGTATTGTGTGTAGAATTTTGAGGAAATAAATGGATTTAATACTATTATTATATTTTGGAATGAATACTTACTAGCGCAATGAATACTTTCGGAACGCACGGTAAGGGATGGCTTAAGGCAGGGCTATTCAATTAGCGGCCCGCGGGCCAAACCCGGCCCCCGAGGCAATTTGTTCTGGCCCTCCAAATAGTGTGACCAAGACATCAAGAATAAATTTAGTTCAGTCAAAAAACAGCCGCTATAGTTATGAAGTGACGTGCGTCTGTTCAATACAGCATGAGCTGCGCAGAGCGTGAGTCACCTGACAGTGGCGAGAGCAGCCGAATAAATTTGAATATGTTTGTAGAAATGGTTTTTTGTACAATGCACTGATATCGTTATTAGGGATGCAACGATTAACCGATTTCACTATTAACTGCGCTTTAATTCGTCATGGTTAATTAATCGTAAAGGCTTCTCTAAGCCGCATTTCTGCATTTCTGTTCTGCCGCACAAAACGAAACTGCTGAACAAAGTTACGACAAGTACTGTGCGCTAGTTTAAAGTTCCGAGCTTGTCCACCGAAGCTAATACACACGCACACTGTAATAACTATAGCCGCGGGCCGGTCCCATATCACGTCTTTTGAGGAAATAAATGGATTTAATACTATTATTATATTTTGGAATGAATACTTACTAGCGCAATGAATACTTTCGGAACGCACGGTAAGGGATGGCTTAAGGCAGGGCTATTCAATTGGCGGCCCGCGGACCCCGCAAGTTTGTTATGTCGTAAGAATATATGCCAATGCAACGCGCTCGCGGCTGTCTGGGCGCACGCAGTAGAAAACATCTCATGCTGTAGCGGTGAGAGTTGTGCTTAGCTTTCAGTGCAATGTAAACAAAAGACATGTTAGACGAACTATTATTAAAATGATTATGTATGTATGAACGCAGATGATAACAACAGTTAATCTAAATATTGGCGGCGACCTTCATAACATTTAGGCTATTATTATATTATTTTCTCCCGTTCCTCTCTATAAACACACACATAATTAAATTGTGTAGCCCTATAAGCACAGAAAAACCTTCAGCATAAAAACTATTACTAATGAAAATGCCTTTTAAAGGTTTTTTAATATTAGTTAGGGATGTCCAGATCTAAATCTTGCTAATATAAAGCTTAAATTTACATTAGACATGATAACTGTGAAACACTGAATATTCTTCAGACTATATAATCGTACAACCCAAATCTATAATTGTTGCATCCATAATTGTTATGCAGTTCAAAACATAACATATGAACGTATCTGAATGTAGAAGAAGCCTACTTCAGTGTTACACTGATTTTGTTGTGCTGTGAAATACAACATTTGATTGTTTGTTAAAAAAAACCTATTGTACAATGCAGTGATGTTATGTAGTTTCAAAATACAATATATTAACATTTTAATGTAGACAAATACAACGTGGGTGTCTAAAGGAGCAAAAATACATAATTGGCTCTTAAATGCAGTTGTGTCATCATTTAAATTGCAAGTCATATCTCTCCGGCCCTTCGTTTGGGATGCTTTTCATGAACTGGCCCCCGTGACAAACTAATTGAATAGCCCTGGCTTAAGGTGTTAGGCATGGGTCAATAGAGTAATTATAAACATAATTACAAAATATTACGATATTTTTGTACATAATAAGTGGGTTATGCCAAAAGATTAATTTAAATGTAAGTAAATAGTGGTGAGAGTCACTTAATAAAGTGGGACCAAAGGTTGAATAAACTGAACAAATAAAATTGTTGTTGTTGTGCCACATTTTATCAAGAACTTGTAGTAAATACAAAAATAAATATAGTTATGCAATATCCATAAGGCAATTACAACAGTTTAGCATTAACAAAATGCTAATTTTGCTGCTAGCAAAATGATAACTAATATTAACTACAGTATATGCAAGAAACATTCAAGCAGCAGACTAATTCATGGATGCTATTAATATGCTAACTATGTGGTAAACATGCTTGCGACATATGCTAACAACATGCTAATCATAGTAGAAAAATCCAAGCAACATGGTATACATGTTAACCATGCTAAAAATGCTAAAAAAAAAAATGCTAGAAGGTTGTGCCAACTGACCTACTTTGAGATCTAGCTGTCATTCCAACATCAAAATCAAAAGTATCCTCTCTACAGTTAATTTCTATGTAAATTACTTCTTCACTAGCCAATTTTAGGATTTACTTTTCCAGTGTTTATTATGTATGACACAATATCTAGCAGAGAGTACCCCCAGCCTTCTGTTTGTGTTTAGATTACAAAAATGAAGAAGACCTACAGCAGAGGAGTGGATCTTCATCGCTGCCGTCTGAACAGTCGTCGTCCCCATCACACTTCCACGAGAGCTGAACGCAGCGTTGGTTTTGGCACTGGAATTCTGCTGGGCCGCAGCGTTTCGTCTTAGTGACCTCTGATGGGGCTGTAAAGGACAGGAGCAAGATCATTGAAAAGAAAACATACACGCACTCATTTCTCTCAGTCTCTCAAGAAGTTTTATTTCTGTTGTAAAGTGGACAGTGCTAACAAAATTGCAGTTCAAATGTAAATCGTATGTACTATATATTATATTATTCTAATAGTAGCAGCAATAGTAATAGTATTGTTGTTGATTTATTCTTTTTTATATAAAATAAGGGTGCAAATGTCTCTGACTATTGGTAAAGTGTTTTTTATTATTATTCTTTTCTTCGATTCTTTGAATTTGCCTTGATTTTTGATTAAAACTGTTTATTGTTAGATTAAATATTTTTTATTAATTATTAATATTTAATTATTATCAGTTATTAGATACTTTAATACCTGCTTTTCAATTTGAATTAGGTTTATTGATATATATTTGACAGACAGACAGACAAACAGACAGACAGACAGACAGACAGATAGACAGATAGACAGATAGATAGATAGATAGATAGATAGATAGATAGATAGATAGATAGATAGATAGATAGATAGATAGATAGATAGATAGATAGATAGAACAGACTATTCAAATTCACAGGTCTATTCGAATAAAATTTAGGCTCATCCATTAAAAATAAGCCATTCCATCCGTTTTGAGTTACCATTAAACTTGACAAACACAAATCCGTATTAAACTTATTATGGCACACACAATAAAAAGTTAGCAAAACAGGAAATCATTTATGAAGTAAATTAAATCCACATGAGTTTGCAACTAATTTAAGACGCACGCAAACACAGCCAAGCCTCAGCTTGAGCAGAGACATTTACATCCTAGCTGGAATTGGAAATCAATGGACATATTCAGCTAAACATAAACATGTCTGGCCTGCTGTCATAATTCCCACAATCGCCGCCACCACTGACCAGCCTGTGGGTGGTCAACACAAAATCTGCATATTCTGCTATCACAATGCCGACAAGACTGAAATTTGATTTAATTTGTTTGTTACAAATTAACATTACATCACCTCTATCAGAAATGAAGCAACAGGTTTTCAGTGGCCAGAAATATGCTATTCATATTGCACACATTACTACTATTGTTCCTGGTTAAAGTCCCCTTGAAAGCAAAATCAAGTTATGAATGTGCTCCAATTTTGTTTTTTACAAAATCTAGATTGAATTAAAAACATATTAAGCATTTATCAATTCTGCCAAATTGGATCAACATATTTTTATGCCACCTCATACAGCATTTTCTCATTATATATTCTGACCAATCAAATGCTTCATAGTAATTTGAAGTGTCCCGCCCCCCTACATAATTTTACTGGTTCATCTGAAATGATCATTGCTCAAATGTAATCAGTAATTAAATATAAGAAAATATTAACTGATAATGACTTTAGGTTTAGCATTCCTAACAATTCGTAAACCCAAAAAGTATGAATACTATAGTCAATTATTACACGGCTGTCTGGAATACTCGATTCTGATTGGTCAGTCGTGACATTTCAAGTTATGCCAATTCCAGTTAACAACCTCTAAATAATGTAGGCTCATCCGGGAACTTCGAATCACCTTAATTGTCATTGAATACGTTCAACTCCATATACTTACACCCACATTCATATTTTTGTTTGCCGCCATATTGCGAATCAATAACACGTACAGTAGGTCAATATGTGCTTTATTCAGCCTGTTTCGTTTATAGAGTTTTAACTCGACAACTCTGATTGGCAGAGCTGTGATATAAACAAAATGCTATAGACCATTTCAATGTGGTAATGTCATTGGCCCTTGAACATTTCCTGCTTGTTATCATAATATTTCATAACTGTAACAAAAGGGAATTCAATCACATCTTCACGTTAAAACAGCTATGATTATTATTTTTTTATCAATATGTGGACCTTATTGGATTCTCAGAAGCTATGGGAATTAATAAATGTAAAAGAGGAAATACATTGGGACTATTGTTATTGTTTACATTCCTCAAAATGGTCAATAGTCATTTTTTTAAGAGGAGGAGCTACTCAATATGCCCTGCCCTGTTTGCATGCTTTAGGCGGGCATAGGTCTCAAACTCAATTCCTGGAGGGGCACAGCTCTGCACAGTTTTGCTCCAACCCGATCAAACACAGCTGATCCAAATAATAGAAGTGTTCAAAAGAGTCATGAACACCTTTATTAGTTGGATCAGCTGTGTTTGCACAGTTTTGCTCCAACCCTGATCAGAGCTGCGGCCCTCCAGGAATTGAGTTTGAGACTTATACTTTAGGGGGTCATTTACAAGACAGTGTTTTCCGCCAAATTCTGAAAACTCGTTATGCATTTTGCCTGTTCATTTACACTACTAAGTTGATCACACGATTTACAACGCTTTTTTGGGTGTGAAAATGCATAAATCTGAAAAAGGGTAACAAAGTGTACATTTTTGAAAATGCCATTGTTGAAAACAAGACTTTATGAAAACACTGACTTCATGCGCATACATAGTGTGCGTTTAAGAAGGTGCACACTCTGGTTATTTCAACCCAATTATGGGTGTAATAAGGATTAACATAACTGCTGAGTTTTTTATTATTATTAAATGAATAAGATCAAATTTAACCAATTGTTAAGCCGCCTTTCCACTGATATTTGGACACGACTGTTGGAATATGCCCCCTTGTGGCAGTCGCACAGAATTTTCAGTGTTGTCGTGCACCATGGGAGAAAAACTGTTCTTGTGGTGTCTGAAATAAAGTGCAAAAAGAGCCTTTATTCTCCATGCATTCACCATGGTTGAATGAATGAATGAATGAATGAATGAATGAATGAATGAATGAATGAATGAATGAATGAATGAATGAAACTAGACTGCTAAAAATTTGGAGGGAATGTGGAGACTGCATAAAAAATTATATTTTTTTTTACTCATTTATGAATAGAAATGTTTTTCTCGTGCACACGAACCTGCTTGGACAACACTGGAATACATCACATCCGGTCGGCTGGTCGCATAGTCTAGTTGCAGGAGTTCAAATATTTCAACGCATCCGAAGCTCAAATCGGATTCGAATTTTCCCCATACGGAGATGATCGGAACTCCATGCAGCTCCCGGACTACTCTCCATCCGAAACAAATGACTTCCGGTCTGTCGCTTGTCGTATGCAGTGGAAAGGCGGCTTTAGGGTTAGTCCATATTTTACCCAATTTGGGTATAAATAACCCAGCACATCTTAGAGTGTAGATTAAAGGCAAGTGGAAACAAACACACAATAATGTGCTCAAGTGTTTGTTAATGCTTCATCAGCAAAATGTGGATTTACATAGGTTATACATGGTAAGTTATACATACAGTACAAGCGCTAATGGGCCAATGATGTCACGTTGTCACTACAGTTACTGTTCACTAACAATAGTGACAATGCTAATACTAACCTGAGATACTTAATAGACCATTGTTGGCACATGCGTAACGCAGATTGTTTTTAACAGATTTTTTTTTTAACAAAAGACAAACAGTTTTTTATTTTGGCTACATTGTTGTTGTGTAAACAAAGCCTTAGTTGAAATTGCATCACACATCAAACAAGGCAGCGCATTTAATTTAATTTAGCCCTTTTCATAACACCCACAAGTCAAAAGTAAGCTTACATGAACAGGTAATGTTATCCTTCTCCTGATGTTGTCCATCTGCGCATGCGCAAACCCGTCCTGCAGGCGTTGTGAGGCATAAAGCTGATGGACTGCAGCCGCCGTGATTCACTGAACACTGGTTATTACCTGAGGGAAGGCAAAGGAAGACAAATGTCATTTTTGTAAGCAACTTGGAGACATTATAGGCGAGTGAAGATATCAAATAAACTATACTTTGAATATTTTAAAGAAGCTACTTTAAAAGCTTCTAAAAAAGTGCAGTTTGAACTTTAGGCTTTCAGATAACTGCATGTTTTGTTCAGGGGTGAGAAAATCTTACAGTACAAAGGCCATGACATTACAATAATAATGAATGGAAACTTAATTATGGTTATTGTTGTTAGAATGTAGCTGTTTTACAGTACAGTTAGATGTGCTACAGATGCAATCAATCAATCAATAAATCAATCAATACATCAGTAATTTTAGCAGAAACATTTCAGTTGCTTGGAAATTTCACAATTAGAAAAATTGTAAATAACATTGAGCTAAACATAAATTGTTGATTTTATTTAAAACTTCCAAAATAAATAAATAAATAAATAAATAAATAAATAAAGTTTGGCTTTAAACAAACTAATTTGTCAATATTAATATAATTTGTTGGTAATTTTTGTTATTAATATTATTATTATTATTATTATTATTATTATTATTATTTTTTTTTTTTTTTTTTTTTTTTTTTATGCAACTAATAAAACTATAAACAAAAAAAGATATTCATACAGGTCAAAACTGCAGGTGGGACAATGTTCAGTACATATTTTATTTTATTTTATTTGACTTTGTAGTGTTAACAAACAAAAAGTTTGAGCACCAAACTAAATGAGTTACCACAGATTTCAACTAGCTGCACATTTAAGCACTCGACATTTATTAATGCAAATATCAGTCCCTATGGAGTGCAGCATCCAGAAAGGACATTAAACGACATATTTAAATCCTCGTTCAATAAAACATCGATCTTTGCTCCATTTAAATCAGCGATACAGGTTATCTGGCATAGACTCTCCAGCGGATCAATTGAAGAATTATCAATTGCACTCTATGGGACATGTCTCTACTGAAGAGATTAATGGAGATTAAAATGGATCACATTAATTGAACACAGTGCGTTTGCTTTTAGCTGCCAGAATACCATAATGCACAACTTACCATATACACAAATTATTTGTACATATGCTTTATTAACACATTTTTAATGTACTTTTAGAAGCATAAACTGACTAAGATATGGAACAGCATACACTGAACATTTTTGTAAAACATTTACAAAATAAATTCTGTAAAACATTTCTGTCACTTTCATTCACTTTCACTAAAACTAAATACGTCCACAAAACATTTATATGCAAAAGTAAAATGTTTTGGTCACACTTTATTTTGATGGTCCGTTTGTTGAATTTCAGCTACATTGCATTTACATGCCAACTAATTCTCATTAGATTAAAAGTAGACTGTAAGGTTGGGGTTAGTTTAAGTTGACATGTACTTGCAAAGTTTCTTATAGTCAGTTGAATGTCTGTTGAAGGAGCAGTATCAACAGATATTAAACAGTCAGTCTACTAATACTCAAATTAAGCATCAAAATAAAGTCTTACCAATGTTTTTACTAAGCAGTTTTGAATCATTTTGCACACAGATTAGAGTAACTGGGTTTCCATCACATTAGAAACAAGTAACAAAACTACAGAGCTTCCAATAAAACTTTTAACGCTCTGTTGTGGTGGTTTTCGACGGGTTCGATAAAGATTTAATTGGAATAATGGGATATGGAAGCACATATATTGCAGAATAAACTCTGACGCAGCGAACATTACACCCACGTTATTCCATTATTCTTGTTTTGTTTACTGTTGGTCGCTACATGTAGGTAACTAATACTACAGGCAGCCAAAGAATATGGGTCTAAGAATATGGTTTCTAAATATGCGTTCTTGTCTGTACTTGTATTCTTGTATCCCCAAGAAATGTCATCAACTGTCGCTGAAGTACTGTTGCAATTCACGTTCACATCTTGCCAAGTACAGATAAAATTCCCGAATGTGTACTTTATCCGCCCCTCTGCCCAGAATGTTGTGGAACTGCTGTACAGGAGTTATTATTATGGATTATAGATAGCGAAATTAAGCTTTTTATTTTAGCGTTTTTTTTTTAAGCATGATGGTTAAACACTAACGCGGTTATGAATATATTAAAACATGTGCTTGTTTGTTGTAAAAATTCGTAATAATGACAAAAAAAATACTAATTTGTGGATCCTTACTTCCGGGTTCAGCTATCCTGCCGTTGTGGCTGGTGTATTCTGGGAAATTTTCTTACCCATTGGTTTCGAGTGTGGTCCTGAAAAATCTCTCTTTCGAGTGCTATCTGCCCCTTCCGCTTAGCCCTACGCATTCAAGCTAAAGAGAATTGGGACACCCCTACTCCTTGACGGGAACGTGCAAAACGAGGGGTAGGGGGAAGGGGAAGGGCTAAGGGGTGGAATTGGGATTGGGCCCTAGTTGCTAGATGTTAGTGAGATAACGTTTCTATGTTCCTTCTTCATGCCAACTGTGTAAAAAAATTAGCGATGAAATGCTTATGATAAACCGTTGTTTGTTTACCTTCAAGCTCTGCTTCAGTTGCTTGACGCATGTGCACGTGAAAGAGTGCTCCGGTGAGCACCAGCACATACACATTATGTACATCTCGACATATGAAAGTGTTCCTCCATATGTTTTCACCAAAGTTGTTCACAATACTTATCCATCCACAGAATTTGTAATGTAGTCAAATGTGTAAACATTTATCTGCGGTTCGAGCTTCTGCCTTTGGATGTCTCTGGGATAAAAGCAGCTGCATAAATGCTAAAGCTTTAAATAAAAGTGAAACCATCAACAAAAGCCTGACCCCTATTATGTTTACAAATACAAGCGCATCCATTTAGAGGTCATTTCTGTTTAATTATCCCAGAATTTACCGGTATTTTGGAATGGATGTGTGAATGCTCTTTTCTCGAAAAATTCCAGAACGTCCTAGCCTGTGTGAACAGCACTTTTTTGAACTTACTGGTAAAGTCGTTCCAGAAATTTTCTGGATATTTACTAGTATGACTGTGTGAAAGGGGCTTATAGAATGCACAAGACATGTCACTAGTATAGTTTTGAATAAGGAAAAGTGTAACGGTCAATATGGCGAATGAAGGTTCGCCTTTTAGTACAGGAAGCCAATCAGCCATTGTTATAGACTGACGATTCTACAGGGGAGGGGCTCAGTCCAGACGTGTGTTTCTGCAGATTTTGTTTTATTCAGACTTTTAGAAATGAAACTAAAGAGACGGTTGTTGGCATGCAATTTTGGAGAATTCGATGTTTCCCCATTCAAACAGAATGCCCGAGCATACTGCCTGAGAGGCTTTTCAAAAATGGCCGCCGGGTGAAATGACATGCCTTAAAGGGACTTCGAGTCAGCCACTATTTCAACTTCATATAAATGCACCTAATTGGTTTGCAAACTTTTAAACAGATTTGCTTCACACTAGAAGGCTAATGCTGTCAAAAACGATCCGTTCACACACATATTTATAAAAATGATCTAAAATGCTGCATTATTGCAAGCCAGGGCGATGGCAGTGCCAGTGGTGATGTTACTTTGTAAAATAAACACTAAACACCTGTGCAAGAATGGTACTGCATTTTTGTAGCTTACTTTTTATAAAACGCTGTTGCTTGTGTACATGAATGGCCAAACTGCCTGAAAGAATTTCTGCTTTTAGTTGAGTAAACAGGGTACAGAGTACAGATGCCAAAAAAACAACTCATTTCTTTTGAAAAACAGCTAGTCGCTGGAGACAAAACGGGACATCTGGACACAGAAACGACTGACAAATAATACAAATGTCCTGCAAATGCCTCCAGGATGCATTTAAAAACAATGTAACCGATCAGCCCTCTATCATTTCCTCAAGGCAACAATAAACATTATGTGAATGCAGGATTTTAAACTGAAACCACTGACCATTTCATATGATAAGAGAAAACATTTCTGAGCAAATGATACCCAAATCATTTTCAATTGACAAGTCATGCACAAAAATGAGCCATAGCAAGCTAATGTAGCATAACATGACAGCAACTGCTGAACAGAGCTCTTGTTTTTCTATTATGCTTGTAACATGCATTATGTATTCAAAGACTTCTTCAGTAAAAAAAAGAGAATTATTTCCAAAAATCCTACACATTGTGTCGGATGTGTTTAGTAAAGTTTGGATCTGTGGAATTTCATAAACAAAGCCCTGTAATTTCCTGTAAATGCTAAATGCTCTGCCAGGTAATTATACATTCAGCACAGCTGAGTTCCACTTGGATGCGTTAGCTTAGTTTGTGTATTCACTATCCAATGTTGAGTGCTTCAGTGGGCAGCGACGTCTCCCACAGAGTTGCAGACCCCCTATGTTGAACATTGGCAGGTGCTTACGGCTGCCAATAGATTTAATAACAGGTGCCGCAATGCTGTACACAACATCTGGACAACATCAGTAGCGAAAACACGAGTTTCAAGTTGCCTGTTATGAGCAGAATATGAATTCCATCCAACGGCCACTTTGGAAATGTCTGGAATGGCTAAGCATCATACCTGCCAACATTCGGTTCATAAACTGAAGAGCTTGCGCACATGCACCAGGTTTCAGGCCAGACTATACCTGAAAGCTGAGGAGCGGGGGGAGGGAGTGGAATTGTGAAATTCCGGGAGTTTTCCTGGTGACAAAACAATATGGGAGATGGGTCTGAAATACGGGAGACTCCCGAGAAAAACGGGAGTGTTGGCAGGTATGCTAAGCATCCAAGTTGAGGCTTATTTGCGGATGTTTAATGGCAATAAATGGTTAGGTCATTTCCAGAGTAAAATAAGATAATTTAGTCATCCATTTGTCATCCAATATGATCATTTTGTTCTTTCTTCAGTCTAAAGCTTTTTTGAAGAAAACAATCCAGGATTCTATGGCGTTCAGAGGTTTGAACTTACAAATTGCAGTTTCAATGAAGCTTCAAATGGTTATAAACGGTCCCATCAGTTACAACAATCTGTTAAACGAGAAATTTAGGCTGTTTTATATATCCATGGAAACTTTGTGCTTAAAGCAAACCATATAAAATAAAACTAAAACAGAACTGACTTAAACTGACTGAGTTGTTTTAGATTTTAAAGATGTTGGCAGTAGCTCTGCAAAAGTAGCAAGCTTTTTTGTGGTTAAAACGTTTGCCCAAATCAGCATGTAGAATTGCCATCTGCCTTTTGTGAATGAGTGAGAGAACAAAAACTGAAGTAATGAAACTAACACATTGGAATCTCAGTAAATGTTTGCTTCACAGACATAGGAAAGTTGTCCAAAAAAAGCTTAATCTGTACTTTTAAATGAACCAACTATACTTGAAAACAAACCTTTTTTGTTTTGGAATCTATGAAAGAACGCAAGGCACAGTCTGTCCTGTCAAATGCACCTCACATGACAGCAACTACTCAAACGCCAGTCAAACTTGTAAACAAAGAGTCGCTGTTATTTCAGAAGCAGACTCGCCATCAAGACCAAATGGTGAATTCATTCAGAAGACTAGCAGCATTCTGAAAAAACATTATTTAGAAGAATGAGATGCTTAGAACGGCTATAAATGAGGTTGGTGTCGTGATTTCGTTCTATTCGAGTGCGCATGTGCATTAGCTTGGGCAACATGAAAAAAAATGCTGATTTTATTTGATTCGAACCTTTAGAAATTAATCTTACGAGACAGTTGTTGCTTTATTTTATTGGTGGTTCAAAATATGTAATGTAATCGTAAGCGTCACAAACGAAATTTGGAGAATTTGATGTTTTCCCATTCAAACAGAATGCCCAAGCATACTGCCAGAGAAATGTTTTAAAGATGGCCGCCAAGTGAAATTACTTGCCTTAAAGGAACTTTGATATTTGTATGAGCGAATCCATCTGAGGAAAAAAAAATAAATAATTTGTTTACCGTTTGTATGTGTGCAGCACTAGTTCAGTTTCCCTTTATGAAATGACAATAAAGATAATCGCCACGTGTGTTCTTGTTTCATTCGGTTATTGTCCATTTGGTGTATTCACATGCAGCTTTTTAGTACAGCCTGGACCATACATAGTCGATGTGAGGTGACAAAACAGTTGGTGTTTATCATTACCAATTCTTTGAGTCAGTTTGGGGTATCACAGGTTATCTTCCTCAGTTCTGATCATTTGGAGTCCTTTGAGGTTGCATTAAAAATGGACTGAGCAATATTATAGAAATTCACAATATGGAGATAAAAACTGAATGTTTTGTTTTCCCAATTTTATTTCAAATTTTTTGAAGAAAAAAGTAAGTAACTAGTATTGAATGACAATGACTTGTGTACATGAATGGCCAAAATGCAAGAAAGAGTATCTGCTTTACAGGTAAACAGGGTACAGAGTAGAGATGCCAAAACAACTTATTTCTTTTGAAAATCAGCTAGTCGCTGGAGACAAAATGGGACATCTGGATGCAGAACCGACTGGCAAATAACAGTAAACAAAGTAAGTAACTAGCATTGAATGACAAAGAGTGGCGAGAAAATGATCAGGATACTTTCATTCTGGAAGTGAACTAATACTTAAGAAAGCCAGCTGCTGTCAGATTTAGTTAAAGTTGAGAACTATGTGAGCCCAGGTTACAGTTCAGATTTATGGTCACATTTGTACAGTACCTGAGATTGCTGGGTCACTTCTGGCTTGCCATTGACCGGTTGTCATTAAGAATGACATTTAGTATCTCTACCAGAGGCAACATATGAGTATCTCTACGGGAGCCGTCACAACGATTAACCTTGAGCAAAAGTCGAAGACAAAACGAACATTCATCATCACCCTCAGTCACCTTACTAGCTCCACTGACACTCACAACTAAGAGGTTCGTTGATCAATGCCATTTTACTCCAACAAGAACAAAATATGACATATTTCGGTGAAACCGAATGTGTACAATAAAAGCACCAGCAGGCACAATTCTCTCTTTGTAAATTGCCCCATATTATTTCATATATCACAGCTGAGTGATAGAGAATAATGCCAAGTATAGATGCAGAAAAAACCCTGCCAATTTCTTTAGAACAACTGTTAGTCACCAGAGACTAAAGAAGACATCGGGATTCAGGCCCTCGGAATGACAAATCATATACATTTCCTGCAAATGCCTTCAAATTAGCCTTTGAAATATCAGAGAAGTTAGGCTTCTTTGATCCAGGCCCCAAAAATTGCTTGGATCATGAAGTCTTAAGGTTAAAATTACCATTAAGTATCCTACTCTGGGAATATCCATTGCAAAGCATTTATTCAAATTCTGCGACTTGGTGTGGCATTAGCTTCTAGTATGTTCAGCTCTTTAAAAGGTGAATGCATGCGGTGTGATAAATAGCATTTCCATATATTGTACAGTGTACCAAGCTTGCACCAGCTCATTGTTTGGCCTCTAGGCAAAGCTAGGGGGAAGTGATGGGAAGTGATATATATTAAGAAACAGACCACCCCTTCTCAACTCCGATGGTACAGTACAAGTCAAAGTCATTTATATCATTACAGTCTTTGGCAAGACACAGCTTCAAATCTACAGCATACATATTCATATTTACCTTTCTGGCTCTGAGGGTCATACACCTGAATCCCAAAGAGAGGTGGTCTTTCTGCCCGCAGTAGTGAAACATCATCAGATAACAAATCCAGACGGAATATCGAGGCGTTCATGTAATCGGTCCAGAATATGTAGTTCTGGTAGTGCGCAATCCCAAATGGATGGTTCAACTCTTTCCCACTGTAGACCACCTGTGAAAAAGCAGACTTTTTTGAGTCACAGGGAAACATTGAGATGAGTGCATGGAGGAATGGAGATGTCAGAGAAGTGAAGAACCGACTCACTCATTTACTAACCGTTCTGTGGCTGCCGTTGAGGTAGATTTTCTCGATGTGGTCATAGTAAGCGTCGCACCAGTACATGACGCTGGAGGAGTGGTCAAGGGTGAGGCCATTGGGCCACAGCATGTTGGACGTGACGAAGATCTGACGGTGAGATCCATCCATCCAAGCTTTCTCTATTCGTCCTCTGCTGTCAATCAACTCATCCTCCTCCCAGTCAGTCCAATACATCCACCTAAAGAACCAGTGGAGATTTTTTGACTATCATAGCTCCTCAAAAATGTGGATTAACATTGGTCTGGTGTTATTCAAAAGAGATCTACTGTCCTGCAGAGTTTAAATCCAGTTCTAATTAAATGCACCAGTTTTTTCAAGTAATCCTGAAGATTCAGTTAGTTTTTCAGGTGTGTTTGATTAGGGATGGAGCTAAATTCCGTAGGAAAGTGAATATTGAGTGTCAGAGTTGGCAACTCTTGTTCTAACTGGTAAAGAAAAAGCCTTTCCAAATTTCCCCTTAATTGCAGGAGAGGCATGCAAAGCTTGCCAACTCCCCTGGTGTTTCTGGTAAATCATGGCTCTCAAGGTAGGTAAGAAACTCAGTGGTGAGTCCAATTAAGATCCATGGTGGGAACACTTTAAGAAATTTTGAAATTGAATGCAACAAACAAGAACCAAACACTTCGGAGTGGTAGGCTCTAAAAAGATCTTTACTGTTGCCTGTTGAACAGATGTGTTTTAGAATACTCTTTTCTAGCCAATCATCCATGTTGCACCACCAACAAACCCAAATAAGATATTTTTTACAAGTTCAATGTTGACTAATTGTTTTTTGGAACATTGACCAGGGGTATTCCAGAAAGCAAGTTTAGCTTGCTTTCACATTAACCTTGAACTCTGGGTTGATTAACCCTAAACCTGATTAGTCAAGATATGTCAGTTCCAAAAGCGGTCTTGGGGGTAAATTCAGTTGTTCAGAGTTTGGTAACTTGAAAACAAAACACATTATCAATAGAACACCAAAGAGACAGACACCAAAAACAGCATGCCACACAAGAAAATACAGTATACTGTATAATGATTGGTTGGAATTGCTTCCACATTTGTTGTTCCACTTTGGCTGGTTCCACTTAAAATACATAACAGTACAAATAAGCAATTTTATAACATTGTTTAATAGCAAGTCGTGTTCAGAGCTTGTGTTCAGAGTTTCTATGGCAACTTATAAACCATAAAAGTCACCTTAGTATTTGCAAACAAAAGTTAAGGTTACCCGTTTACATATCTTTAAATGAATTTTAAGTTGGATAAGCTGTGTTTTGGAACATAGAATCTGGTTATTAAGTGGCCCATACCATGTTCCCTGTTCTGAAACACAGCTTCCATATTAAGCTACATTTTGTCAAAGACAGGTCACCATAAAAAGATTCTTCAAAGGAATTGAGGACAATGTCCTCACTTAACCATGCTCTTACAATTGGATGTTATTAATAATTCCTCAAACTTCGGGAGTCAAAACTTTGTTCTGCAACTCTCTCAAAGGTCTTATTTTTCCTAGTTTAAACTTCTCACATTTCACTACATAAACTTAACACTGTGACACAGCCTTGCGCGTTTGAACACAGCGTAACATAACATGACAGAGGGAATTGACTCTCCCTGCTCATATTCAGTGACCTGTTGAATAATTCATTAGGCAGGACTATGAGTGACAGCACCTGCTGTGAACAGGCAAATCGGGCGAGTGATGGAGATGGAGAGCAAATGCGATCAGGACCTAGAGTCATAACAGCTAATCCTCCATCTTATCATGTTAGCACAGACAGGAAATGACATGCGTACATGGGATACGGAAGGACAGACGCGGTAAAGGACAGTTTCTAGAGAGCGGAATGGGATTTAAAAGGGGAGAGATTAAGCTCGGATACTGAATATTCAGCATACCGGCTGCGGAAGCTTAAGTGGTGATCCGAAGTTCAAAAACGAACTTGGACGGTTTGAAATTTTAAACCAATTTCCAGTAACACAATCACAGATTAATTGCAGATTAAAACTGATTACTGGTAATTACTCCAAAGACTCCATGTCTTATTTGCAACTAAATGACTCAAAATTCCAACATACCAAAGCTATTAAAAAACAGACAACCAAAAGCCAGAAACCCATTACAAGGATAAACATGTCAAGTGTTCACACATGGAAAAAGTCACTAAAATATAAGCAGAAACTGGAACCTGCCTTTAAACTTTTAAACCTCTTATGTCAGGCTTCACCGTTCTGCCAAGGCAGCGATTTGAAGTCATGGAGTCTCCATATTCCCTTTAAGCCTTTCCATCTGAGCAATGTCATCGAATGAGGATGTTCGCATTAGTTTCCTTTGACACAACGCTAGTTTTTCCTTTTTAAACATACCATGGTAATACTTAACACACCATAGTAATATAAGCACCATGGTAACATCAAGGAATTATTCAAAGTATCTATAAACTTTTTATTCTTGACAAGTATCATCAAAAATGCCTAAAGTATAGTAAAACACTATGACCCATGCCCCATTTGTACCATAGTAATACCTTAGCATAATCTATATCACAGCTTCAATGTATGTAAACACTGCTGTAATAACCAGGGGTGTATTCCAGAAAGCAAGTTCTACTTAACGTCTACTATATCTTGATTAACCCTAAACCTGCTTAATTGAGGTAGGTACTCCTGGGCTTAGTTAACTAAGAGTATGTTAGCCAAACCTCCAAAGCAGGTTATGTTCAGAGCAAATTGTAAGTTGCTATGACAAATGACATATATACCTCGGTTTTTAGAACCATTTTTTTTTTTTTTGCATGCATATCCTTAAACTTAACCAGATATGTCACGTAACCTGCTTTTTGGAATACCCTAGTATCATAACATATATAAGAGTTGAAAATGGAATAATTTTATTTCCGCACAATGCTTTTTTGCTAATGAAAACAGAGAAAGTACACAGTTGTTGAAATTTCTTGATGAAATCTCTAAGCGCAAAGGGCAAACATCGCTGCCCCCAGTATACTGTAAATGGCTGGATTTCGTCCAAGGCTTTAGCAGCCTGAAATCCCTGCAGAAGAAGCTTTTAAATGCTGCTGTAAGCAGGAATGGTATCATGGGCTTACCCATTTAGAGGATCCACAACAATGGCCCTGGGATGAGACATATTGCCTTCTAAAAGCGTTCTCCTGGTCTGCGAGGGCCTGTCCAGCCCAGCCACGTTGATGGTTTTTCTATAACCGTCATTTGTCCAGTACAAGTTATTACCAATCCAGTCCACTGAAATACCCTCGACATTATCCAGCTCTGGAGAAAGAGAGAGCAAAATGAAATTAAGAAAATGTTGTTCTTTTTGCTTGATAACATCAAAGACGGCTCAATTAATCACTGTCCTCCTCTAATTCTTCCCACTGAAATTATGCGGTATCGATCGGCGAGCTTCCCTGACGACTGAATTGCACAAAATGTATGATAAATAACTTCCCATTTGGTAAACAACGGCTACAGAAGCGCTCAAACACAAGTGGTCTGATTCTACAAAACCATGGTTGCACAGATAATTCATTACATAGTGAAAATTAGTTCGTTAAATGATATTTTAAAGCTTTTTCTGCAATCAAACTGCATGCTTACACAAAAGCCAACATTAATCTCTTAGAATAAAGCCCAGTTCATAACAAACATACCCTCCTTAAGGATTGTTTCCCGTGCAGTTCCGTCAATCTTCTGCCGACCGATAAGAAAGCTTGTGGTGTCGGCAAAATAGACGTAGCCACTCTCCGCATGAAAATCCAGCGCTCTGGGACTCACGAGTCCTTCGATTTGAATCAAATGTTCATCGCCGGACTTGATATTCATATCCAGACCTCGAATAACCCCAGGTCTTCCTTTTCCGTAAAACAGGAACAGCTCGTTCTTTGGTTCTGCAAAGAAACGATTAAGCAAGTAAACAAACGCTGTTGAGGAACGCAATAAGCTATTCACCACAGCACTGTCAAAGCTTAATTAATTGACATAATTAGCCTCCATTTTTCCATTCAGTTCTGCAAATTAAAGCCTTTGACAAAAAAAATGTATCCAAAGCGAGAGGCTCAAGCTAATTACATTAGCTTAATTAAAACCTGAATTAGTTCCACTGATTTGATTCTATCGAAATCAATCATCTTTTGGTGTATAACAGTTACATTGTGTTTGTAATTGTATCTGAGTGTGTGTGATGGTAACCAGGGATAAACGGGGGCCAAAATGAAGGCAGTAAAAAGCGGCACACGTATTTAGGAAGCACAATGTTTTCAAAATCCATTACTTACAGGCCGTAAGGGTGCCAATAAGTTGATTGCAATTATTATTAGGTCTGACAGTGAAATCCAGAGAGACAAAGAAAGGAAGTGGAATATACAATGAAGGAACCAATTATGCAGTTTTTAACTTCATAACAGGACACCCTTTTCTGAACCTAAATTATTCTTGTTTGTGTGTGAACAATGAACATAAATTAGAGTCATTATTGACACTCAAATCAAATGCAAATGAATCCGCTGCTTTCCAATCAAAAGTTCTGTCATAATCAGTGATGTTCAATGATATTACATCAAGGTAAGGCAAAAAAGTCCTTTCTAGACTATACAGTACTTTAAATAACGCTGTCGTAATGCCTGTTCTTGTACAATCTAGTGATTTAAATAATTTACAAATGAATGGTACTTCATTCATAACGAATGAATGACGAGTCTGGAATTAGTTCAAAAACAGCTTCACATTATGACACTTGAGATAAAAACAAAGCACTCGACTGGATAGAGCTACATTTAAAAGCAATGTAAAATAGCCAATGCATGCTTCCTATTGACGCACATGAGCTGGATTATATATTACAGCTTTATATCAAGCTCAATGACACATTGCAATTATGAATATTACTAATGGAGAAAATATGGAATGTGTGCAATATGGACAAACCAACACACTTATACCAACTAGTGATATTACATGCAAAGGTTGTGAAATCATCAGATCTGGCTTGCATAAAAAACACTTAAATCACAAAACAATGTTTAATCTGTACATTTACATAGTTCACTGTCACAGTTAGGATAGGGTTAAGGTGATAACTTAGCCAAAAATGAAATTTCTCTTATTATTTACTCATTGTACTTTTTTTTTTTTTTTTTACATTTTTTAAAGAATGTTGTAAAGCAGCAGGCTTTAACATCCATACAGTAGTAGGGATGGGCGATGTCGACCAATTTGACATCATACAATGTCTAATGTGTCATTGCGATGGCATCGCCGGTGAATTAATTACTTATGAATAATTAATTAATAACAAATTAAATATTTTTCGCCTACCTGAACCAGTAACTACCTGACCCGCATTGTCTTTGCTTTACCCATAACCAAACCATAAATAAATAAAGATAAGTTAAACACAAATTACCACCTGCCAATCACTTTTTCCTTGGGACTCTGGCATGAATAGGCAGAGTGATCTGGGTCGTTATAATGGCGTCGACAAACTTGGTAAAAACGTGCACAACCAACAGCAACCAACCAACAGTATCTGAGGTTTTTGCTAAAATTACTAAGCACAAGCGTGAAAGTGAAAAATTGAAGCAGTGTACTGACGCTGTGACACGTTACCTGATAAATTCAAAAGACAGAAGAGTCATTAGATAGAGACAAGATTAATTAAATATCACGTTTAACAACTATAGTGAGACGTGATCCAGCAGTACATCCTTGATAAACTGTCCGACGTGCACTGCTCTCTGGGATTTTGTGCTCAAAGCACCCGCTTATGGCTGGAGCTCAGCCGCGCACATACGCTTCAGCACATGCCAGAGTGTGTGTGTTTGGTCACGTGATGTACGTTCTCAGTGGTATAGTGTGGAAGGGGGACTTTTCAGGTAAAATGCCAGTGGAGGATCACGATGCCGGCTCAACATCATGACGTCTATTGGCCATCGGCGATGGAAGATGGCATCGCCTATCAACCCAACCCTATACAGTAGTATTTCTTTTGTTCCAGCAATAGATGTTGGTTTCAACACATTGTTCAAAACAACTTGTTTCTAATCAAACTGAAGAAACTGAAACACGTTTAATTAAATGAGAGTAAATGGTTTTGGGTGAACTATTCCTATAAGGGTTAGGTTTTCATTACAATTTTGACAATTGGGGTTAGGTCATAAGGATAGATAAGGTTGTTTAGCAAGACTTTTAGGGTTAAGCGATTAGGGTTAGGTTAAGATAAACTTTTTTCTTACTATTTTGCCATTTTAGTTTAAGTTAAGGGCTTGGACATTATAACTGGCGCCTACGCTAATTATTTTCTTTGTTCTCTAATTCCACTTATGGATGCCCATCCAGAGGCCCCTGGAGATTGTGCAGCACCATTGATAGGATCCAAAACCTGTGAAAAGATGATGCCAACCATTGAGGACCTCGAGGACAAAACATACAAAGAGATTATGCCAATCAGAGGACTTCAAGGACAACACATACACTATTAATGCATTTCATTAAGCATGTACACGTAGAAATCACCTATATGCAATAAAATTGCAGGTAAAACAAGTCTGTATTTAATAACTTATAATTCCTTACATTGATATAGCGCTTTTCTGGACACTCAAAGTGCTTTACACATTGGGGGGAATCTCCTCATCCACCACCAGTGTGCAGCATCCACTTGGATTACACGACAACAGCCTTATTGCGCCAGACGGCACACCACACACCAGCTGATTGGTGAAGAGGAGACAGAGTGATGAAGCCAATTATGATATGGGGATCCTAGTCTGGGCAAATTTGGCCAGGATGCCGGGGTAAAACTCCTACTCTTTTTCAAATGACATCATGGGATTTTTAATGACCACAGAGAGTCGGGACCTCGGTTTAATATCTCATCAAAAAGACAGCACTCACTGAGCAGTATAGAGTCCCCATCAATATCCTGGGGCGTTAGGACCCACACAGACTGCTGGTCTCGCTAACACCACTTCCGGCAGCAACCTAGGTTTCCCATGTGGTCTCCCATCCAGGTACTGACCAGGCGCAGCCCTGCTTAGCTTCAATCGGTGACCATGTGAAAGTTGCAGAGAGCTAGCAGCCGGCTTATACTTAATTGTAACTTTTTTTGTAAAAAGTGCTTTACAAATCAACTTGAATTGAAGTGAACTACAATTAGGGTTATGTTACATCTTTTGTCTTTATTTTACTTTTGCTATCACGTATAGGGTTACTATTTAAAGGGTTGGATTTTATAATTAGGATTAAGTCATAACTGTATTTTACATTCACTATTAAGATTAGGGTAAAGGTTTTGGATTGTGTGATTAGGGTTATACACGTAGTACGTACAGTAGGGTGTACTTTTCCTAACAATTCTGCCATTTTGGTTTGGGTTAACGGTCTTGACTTCCGTTGACTTTTCTTAGTATTTTGCTATTATTGTTTTTGGACTTCATTATTAGGATCAGGTAGCAAGTTTTTGAGATGGACATGGCTGGGTTGTAAATGCTCTTACAATTTTGTCATCATTGTTTGGGTGGGACTCTAAACTTTCTTACAATTTCACCATAGCGTTCAGACTTCATTATTATGGTTACATGAATGTTTATGTTCTCCTAAGTTTTCAATATAACTTTTAGGGTTAAGGATTTGGACATTAGGGGTTAGGTTGTATTTTTTATCTTACAAATTATTTATATTTGGCTTCTAGGTAAGCAGTTTCTGACAGACCATTGATTTTCACTTAACCCTTTAACAGGCATCGTAACCACCTAGTTGACCTTTTATCTATAGGTTAGCACTATCATAGGTTATCATAATATTTATCAGAGTTGTGTCAGTATATTAATCAATCCAAGATGTGGCCCATACATCTTTTTCTTCAAGTTTTCTTCAAGCATGGTAAAATGTTAAGAAAATCAAAAGTTCTAATTTTGCATAAGATATTAGTCAGCCTCGACCCAACTTCCACTCTAAATGATGTGCTGATGCTCCTTTCTCAAAATGGCTAAATTATGATAAAGATCTATGTCTCTGTATTGTTTGAGATGACCAAATGGTAGCAACTGTATAATGGGGATGGGGCACAAAAAACCATCTCATTCAATAGGATGTCGAAACTGCAATAATAAAGAGAGAACAGCTTTGTCAACTGCCAAGGTGCAACTTCATTAACATATAAATGCAGTAAACTAAAACAATATAAAACATTTAAATGTAGGATGATCTGCGTTCATTCTGACTCCACTGAACTCTACTACTACTGCCGTGTACTTTGAGACTGCTATGCTAAATAAACATCTTCATTGAGATCTTCTACGTCCTCGTCGTTCTTACACACTCGAGTGAAAAGCTTCAATAGCAAATTCACAATCAGACCTTTTTTTCCATGACAAACCTAAACATAACATTTAAATTTCATAATTCTCCGGGTAAAACATTCAGAGTGCTACATGATTTTGTGATTTTTGTTTTGTTAACTGTTAATGTAGGCTGCCATCTGAAGTTTAGGAAAAAAAAACTCCTTTAAAACTCTTTTTATGGCCTATGCACACACACACTCTCTCATAGTCAATGATCCTGATGCCAAGAGACAAAACATATCAATTTCCCCATGTATGCCGTAATGTCCTGAACGTGTGCTATTAATCACAGAAACGTGTCCATTCTTCAGTGTCTCATGGCTCCATAAATTTGGTCATAAATATCCATTTCGGTAAACCCACGAGGGCCATCCATCTGATATACGACTTCAGATAGCAGCCCTGTTTCCTTTGGGGGAATAAACCCCTAAAAACATCTACATAAGAGACCCATTTCCCAATGCTAATCAGACATCTGGGATCTACAGGAGAAGGAGACATTAAAGAGAAATTGGTTTTGGGATCCTCACTTTTGCAGGACTTCCCGTCGCTGGCAAGGACGTGGCCGGTCCGGCAGCGGCACACGCGTGATTTGTAGTTGTGGCTCAGGAGACAGATATGAGAGCATCCACCCTTTCGTCCATGTGGGTCAGGGCTGCACGCGTGAGTCCTGACTGGAAAAAGAGAGAGGTCAGCATCAACCAGCTCGCATTTTAAAAATTTCCCTTCATCAACTCGCTGAAAATCTTTCAACCACTCCTAATAAACATATCTGTACTTCCAACATTATTATTTAGAACAGTGTAAAGACATTGCTAGATGGTAAAATGGTAAATGCTAAGTGGTAAAAGGCAACTAAAAAGTAACTTTAATGTGGCTAAATACAAAATGTAGTACAGTGTTTTGCCTAGTGTAAAATATCAAACTTAAAGGGCACCTATGGAGAAAAAAACTACTTTTTAAGCTGTTTGGACAGGCATATGTTTAGGTATAGTGTATAGGCCGTCATATTGGGGTGATATAAACACACCAAGTCCTTTTTTTTTCAATTTAACGACATAAAAACGGTGGACCAATTGGAGCGGTTTTGAGGACAAATTCAAGAGTAGTTTTGTAGTAGGGCTTAAAAAATCTAACTCATATTACATGAATATGCTAAAGAAAATGCTGAATAGAAAGAAGGCAAGTAATTAAATGAAAAGAAAGTTGAGACAAAAAGGTTTGCGAACTATTCAAATGTTTGAAAATGTTTGTGTTGGTTGTCGTCAAAGATCAAAACTCTGGTTGAACGATGTGATATTATATACTCGGATTTATCAGCTTTGAAAAACTAAGCTAAATGCTAATACAAAATTTTGTGCAGTGCTTTGGTTTATGTTAAACATGTTTTTGATGTTCAGCTATGGAAACTGCAAGGTATTTGTTAGGGGTGTCAAAAATAATTGTTTCTTCGGTGCACCGTAATGCATATGCGGACAATTTGGTATCGGTTCAGTAATAATCATAACTGATTATTGTATACTGACCTCATTTATCTCATATGAGACATGTTGCGGTATCTTACTATGGCAAGGGAGGCAAGCGCATGTATTTACAATGCTCCAACTACTTAAAAATGCAGAAACTCTGCACAATTTACTGCGTGTGTGTTTGCTGGAGTCTTTCACTTACAGCCCCTGTTTTACTGTTATAGACAAAAGGCGATACTTCTGGATACAGGCACAAGCTAGTC
Organism: Danio kyathit; assembly: GCA_903798195.1. NCBI lineage: Eukaryota > Metazoa > Chordata > Actinopteri > Cypriniformes > Danionidae > Danio > Danio kyathit. The sequence continues at coordinate 21,796,818 of LR812540.1, forward strand.
TGCAAAGCGAGTTTTCTCCTCCGCGTCTATCATGGATCAGCTGTGATCGCCACTGCCGTTTGTCAGCGTCACTCATCGGTGAACAATTCCCAGAGCATTAGAGCCAATCGCAGCCCTTTCTGTTGAGCGCCTGACCAGTCATAGGGGTGTTAGAACTCGCTAGACAAGGCTCAGAAAGCGAGCAGGATATTTACATTTGTTTGTTTGCTAAAAATGCTCATGTTGTTCTGTGCATGTACTCGAGTTTTTAAAGGTACAGTTTATATATCTGACTGTTTGTATTAAAGGACAAAATTGTATTACAAATAGTATATAAATGTAAACACAGTTGAAGTCAGAATTATTAGCCCCCCTGAATTATTAGCCCCCCTGTTTATTTTTTTCCCCAATTTCTGCTTAACGAAAAGCATACAGCTTAAAGTGACATTTAAAGGCATAACTAGGTAAATTAGGTTAACTAGACACGTTATGGTTATTAGGCATGTTATTGTATAACGATGGTTTGTTCTGTAGACTATCAAAAAAAAAAAATTTGCTTAAATGGGCTCATAATTTTGACCTTAAAATGGTTCTAAAAACTGCTTTTATTGTAGCCGAAATAAAACGTTTTCAGAAAGAAAATATATTATCAGACATACTGTGAAAATTTCCTTGCTCTGTTAAACATCATTTGTGAAATATTTAAAAAAGAAAAAAAAATCAAAGGGGGTTAATAATTATGACTTCAACTGTGTATATTTATACATTTTAATACAATAATTGCTGTGCTGTGAAGAAAATATAAAACTGTGTATGGAAAGCACCGTTGATGCACAAAGATATCAAATTGAACTGAATCGATGACATGATAATAGTAACTGAACCAAACCGTGAGACCAGTGTAGGTTCACACCTCTAGTATTTGCTGTAAAACTGTGGTCATATAAAATAAACTGTAAGAGAAACTTATGAATTACTCTGTAATATTGGTAAATGCTAATGCAAAATTTAACCCAGCATTTCTTCAATGATTTAAAATGGTAAAGGGAAAAAAAATTATATAGAATGACTGACATTTTTGTTCCTTTTGTATAATAAAAAGTTGATCTTGCCATTGGTTGCCATTTCAAGTCCAATGGGAAATATTCTGAAGAAAATCTGATGATTGAAAGCAATATACTGTGTGTAAAAACAACATAAGCACTGTAGCGAATTATCTCAAGGGGAAAATGTTATTAATTAATCATAATTAGTCATAATTAATTATAATATTTAGATAAGCTATATACGCTTTTACTTGACGTCTTTGGGTCAAGTGTTTATTCGTTTAAAGAACGTTAATTTCTGGGTTATTTGAAATAAATTGGCAGTTCATTCTGCTGTAGCGACCCCTGATTAATAAAGGGACTAAGCCAAAAAGAAAATGAATGAATGAATGAATGCATTTGTTAAAATACAACTCTACAGCATCTTAAAAAAAATAGCAAATAAAACTGAAATCCTAATTCCGCCTCCAATAAAAACACACTTTAATATTTCTCACATTTGTTGACAGAAGTGGCATTGCATGTAGTGGTATTCCCAATTACTTTAGGAGAAATTGCCATAAAATGACCTCATCATCCAAATCACTCATACATTTATGTATAAACATAAGCGTAAAACATATGCTGGATAAGTTGACGGTTCATTCCGCTGTGGCGACCCCAGATTAATAAAGGGACTAAGCTGAAAGGAAAATGAATGAATAAATGTATGAGTGATTTGGATGATGAGGTTGTCATTTTATGGCAATTTAAAAGTAATTGGGAATACCACTACCTGCAATGCCACATCTGTCAACAAATGTGAGAAATATTAAAGGTGCAGTATGTAAGTTTGACACCCAGTGGTTGAACTAGGTATTGCAGTCCTGGATCAAAATAGACGCAAACGCGGGATGCCAGATTGAGTACAGGAGCAAGTGATTTAAAACTGTGTTCTAAATAAAATCAACGACACGCGATAGAGGGAGTATTTTCCATATTAAAAGTAGTTTTGGTTCTAACCAACACCTCGAATTGATATATATGAAATGGCTTCTATTTCTCACAGCTCAACATGTGAAACCTATGACAGTGATCACCTCAGGTAAATCTTGTGTGCTTTATTCAATGCTAAATGCTAACAATGTGAGTTTGAATAGATTCTAAACCTTATCGTTTCACAGTGTATTTACATTTCTGCCGTGTTTCGTCTGGTGCAAACAGCCAAACTGCTCATTACTGTGTATCTCGTCACAAAGCATGTTATTAGGACACAGGGTTACAATGTAACCTGCTAACCTAATGTTCACATTCACAATATTTATATCATTTGCTAATTAATAAGCTCATGTGGAACTGAATCTGTCTCATTTCGATGTCTGATACTGTCCATTTTGCTCACAGACGCATGCTTTCAGAGCCTTTCTGAATGAATGAATGAATGAATGAAAGAAATACGCTGTTTTCCAACAAGGCAACCCGGAGTGCTGAAATGTAATTGGCTAAAGTGGCATCGTCCAGGTTGAATTTACCTAAACAAAGACAGCGTTCCGGCACGGAAAAACCATTTTCAAAGCAGAATATCTGACTTCAGCATTGTTTTTCAGTTAAACAAGTATGTTTACTTAGGATGTTTCTTAAATATCTGCACACATATTATGGTATTTTTATGCTTTAGAAGAGTCAAAAACTTACATACAGCACCTTTAAAGTGTGTTTTTATTGAAGGCAGAATTAGGATTTCAGATTTATTTGCTATTTTTTTTAAGATGCTGTAGAGTTGTATTTAAACAAATGCACTCATTCATTCATTCGTTTTCTTTTCGGCTTAGTCCCTTTATTAATCCGGGGTCACCACAGCGGAATGAACCACCAACTTATCCAGCATATGTTTTACACAGCGGATGCCCTTCCAGCCGCAACCCATCACTAGAAAACATCCATACACACTTATTCACACACATACACTACGGACAATTTAGCTTACCCAATTCACAAATCACTCATATATAAATCATATTTCTAAAATGTTTGTGAAACATAAATTGTATTCTTTACATGCATTGTTGTAATATTGCACAATATTTAAAAACAAAAAAGTAGTCTTCTCCTCTAGTTACCACAGAAAACATCTTTTCAGTACAATTTAGAGCAAAATCTTGCCATTAGCCCAGGGCAGGGTTATTTTTATTTTGAAAGATTGCTGTTTGTATTTAGTAACGCTCCGACGACAAGTTTACCTGTAGGTTGAGCCAGTCTGTGATAAACTCGGACATTTCTGGCGCTTTCCAAAGTGGCAATGGTGTTTGTGTCACTGCTGTTAAAGCGATTTATCCTAAATATGTCCACCTTGCTCTCTCTCGAGGGTTCGGAGCACGTCGCAAACAGGTAATCTTCAAAGAGCGCTAATCCAAACAGGTGCGACACCTGGAGAGAGATGGGAAAAACAGGGGGGAGAAAAAAAAAATCATCTAGAGGCCATGGAACCTTTTTCGACATAATTCTGCACACGACACAAATACGTCTGCTTATATTCGCTTCTTTAATCCACCCAGTCATTGAGACGATGTAGCATTCGCTGAATAAACAGCAGCCCTGACAGACACCGGTTGAAATATGCAGGGATCTTTGATGTCACATCTGTGCTACAAATTACCGGCGGCACCGTCGAGGCTTTGATTTGAGGGGGAAAAAAGGAGAAAGACTGACGTTAAAAAACAAATGAGTTGGAGGTAGCGGAGTTCATTTCAGGTTATCTTTCAGTGCCAGCTCGGAGGAAAAAAGGTACCAATATAGCCTTCGACAGAGTCCCAGAGAATGCGCCAGAGCTGAAGCTCACAGGAAATGGATGAACAAATCAATAAAAAAAAAAAGGCACACAAAAGAGTTGTAGTGTGAAGCCAGAACTCCGCAAGGTCAGAACATCCCGATGCTCATCCAGGCTAATGCTTCTGACTGGGCACAATAACGCGGTTGCAGAAATGTCAAGGAAAACAAATGTTAACTCCACATACAATTTACCAATTTATATAAACGGCCAGTGAATCACAAGCAGAATGTTGTTACTAGAAAATGACTTGGCAGGAAGAGGTATTCCCAGAATTTGACAGTATTTCACTACTTTGTGATACACGTAACTACTTTTTAATGTCAATTTATAATTCTGTAAATATTGTGAAAAAAATTGTTTAATTTAAAAGAGCAGATTTTCATTCTATCATAATTTACAATGTAATTTATTGCTCATAAATAAATAAATAAATCTAGACTCAGATCAGAAATCACGAAAATATATATTTGGTGCTAATAAATATAATGAAAATTATTATTTGTAATAATAATAATAATAATAATAATAATAATAATAATAATAATAATGAAAATAAATGAATAAATAAATAAACAAACAAACAAACTAATAAATAAATTAATTAATTAAATCTAGACTCAGTTCAGAAATCACAAATAAATCTATATTTGGTGCCAAAAAATATAATTAAAATTATTATTTGTAATAATAATAATAATAATAATAATAATAAAGAAAATACATAAATAAATAAATCTAAACTCAGTTCAGAAATCACAAAAAAACTATATTTGGTGCTAATAAATATATTATTGTATTTATTATTTGTATTAATAATAATAATAATAATAATAATAATAATGAAAATAAACGAATAAATAAACAAACTAACTAATAAATAAATTAATTAATTCATTAATTTAATCTACACAGTTCAGAAATCACAAAAAAAAACTATATTTGGTGCTAATAAATATATTATTTTAATTATTATTTGTAATAATAATAATAACAACATTAATAACAACAACAACAACAATTTTTTTACTTGAATGTTCAAAGAGTTATTTGATGAACAAAAAATGCATGTAAAATAAATGTGATAATTCTAAATATTTTTTTTTATATTTACTATAAAATTAATAAAATAATAAATTATAAATAAATAAAAAGCAGCAGGCAAAAACGGAAACTGTAGCTGTTTAGTTTAAACACTGACCATACAGTCTCTTTCAATTTAAGCAAACATTTCTTGGCTACATTCAAGCCAATGTAGAACTAACAATGTAAAAGCATTGTAGAAAATCGGAACACTTAAAATACCCAGAAAGTCTCCTAATAATTCAGCCGGAGCCGGTAAATGCAAATAGTTGAGGTCAATACTTTAAAATGCATGTAAAACGGTCTGTAGCACAAAGAGTGACTGAAAATAATCCAAATGCAGTTTTGTTTCGTTTTTCCAACTACAGTAATCTCTCAAAACATCCTGTAAACCACGAACACCTGCAGGCAGACACTTTCCAAAAGGGATGAGAAGAATTTGTAAAACACTTTCATAAGTATCGCATTGGGGTATTAGTTAACACCAGATGTCTCATAATGCTGATGAACGGCCACGGATGGATTACCCATTGTTTTCCAGAAAAACGCACGGGTTTGACAGTGCCCTTGGCTCGTTCCATGAACTATGGATGAAATTTATACTGAATTTATGAAGCTATGAATTTTGTATCACCATACTTTTGGGCCCGTTCAAGGGGCGAAGGAGAGAGGCCAAACTTTATAGCCTTCAAAACAAACTGCTTTAACAGTTATTCAAAGCAGCATCATCTATCATGGCTTTACAGCACACTATTAAGGCAGTTGGGCAAAATTTACGCAAGAACTTCTATATAGCTGCCTAGAGGTCACCAGACTTTGCTGTCTGAATTTATAGTTTGTGGATATAGGGGTTGGCAGTGGGTATCAATTCGTAGTATGAGAAAGGAGTATTACATTAAAAGGGTAGTATGGTAAAATCTGTAATAAGCAATTAAAAGTAGGCCAAGATCATCCAATTATGGCCCATTTCCACTGAGTGGTAAGGTATGGTAAGGGTCGGTACGCTTTTATGCCCGTTTCCACTGTAAAAGGTACCAAAAAGCGAACCGTACTGTAAGAGTCTAAATTATCCTATGCATTCGTTTATATGGCAAAACATGTCTTTTTCACCAAAAAAGGTCCATGCTGACTCCAAAGGCAGATACAGATAAGATCAGGGCCTGGTGTGTGGACTTTGGGGGTTTTACGATGTGGTCACATGTTGATTGGTCAGTTTGAATGTCTCAGCATTTAGGCTTTGGTCACATGGTCAAGAAAGGTACAAAATAGCTGGTAAACTTGGCTCTGCCTCTTTTCTTCTCTGTGCTTTCCTGAGCTCTGCTCCTCTCCTTCTCTGGAGGTTACCTTCTCTCTCCCTCTCCCTCTTTGTCTCTCCCTCCCCCTGTCTCTCCCTCTCTCTCTGGTAACTTTAAATTTACATTTACAGTAAGCTGGGTACAATTTATATCATTTGTTTTTATCATTTCATGTTTTATCATTTTATACAGTTATTTGTAACTAATTCAGTTGTAACCATAGATAATTATTGTCATTAAATCATTTCATTTTCAAGTATTTGTGAATTACTTTTGATTTAACATCAACATTTAATTGCTCCATATTGCAATACAATACAATCACATAATATCAACGCTCTCCCACATGTATAGCTATTAATACTGCCCTTATTTCCGTTTTTGGTATAAGATTGCAGAAGAATGGTTTGACTAGAAATGTACAGTTTTTTACCATCATGCTGATAACTTTTTAGTCGCTCGGCAGACTACAGTTCGAACCGCTGCGGTCCAAATACCATTCTTACAGTACTGTACCACTTTTTGGGTACTCTTCCAAAGGGTACCTAGCACAACAAAAGGGTACCAAAAGGCGGAGCCAGAAGCACAGCTGAACGCTATTGATATCACGGACGAAGAGGGTTGGAGAGTCGCAAAAGAAAGTGAAGAGCGGGACTGCATGTGAGAAGGGGAATCGATAAAATGAGGTGCAGGAACAGATTTCAGAGGTGCCTTGTTCCGGCACAAATTAAGCCCTGCATGTAAGACAAAAGAGCAGTACGTCCACCTGTAGGACTTATCCTCTTCCTCTTCGTATGCACCAGACACCTTCTGGAACTATCATGCAATTCTTAATGTGCTTCATACAGGAGAGTGGGCTTGACAAACCTCCTGTATGAGACAGACTCTTTTCCTCTCCGTATGCACCAGGCACCTTACAAGCACCCCTAACTTCTTGGAAATCATGTGCAATTCTGAGTGTGCTCTATACAAATGAGTGGGCTTGACAAACATTATGTAGAACACACTCTCTACTTTTGCTATGCTCAGAGATAAACAATAAATAATAAGTTCATTTTAACTTCAACTTGTCAAAACATTTATATACATTGCTGCTCTCTAATGATTTAAAGCAGTGGTCCTCAACCACCTGTCTGTGGATCAGTTAGTACCGGGCCGCACTAGAAATCATTAATTTTTTCTGTTTTATTTATTAGCTGAGTCTGAACGATCTTTTATTTTGAAAAATCTTTTATGTGAAAAATGATCGCATGCTCTCGCTTACATCTCGGTCACTTGAGAGCCCAAATTCAACCCACAAGCAGCAAAATAAGTAAGAAACAGCTGTCTTTGGAATGTTTCTTTGAGGGAAAAGGCCCAGTGAAGGACCCGCTAACTGCTAAGGAATAGATCTGCAACCCAAACAGGTGAATCCACCATGTCTGTGCAAGAAGATCAACTGCTGGAGATCCCAAATGATGGTGACCTTTTAGGGGCTGTTCGCATATCGATTTTCTAGAGTTCGCACAAGTTAGTTATTTCCAAAGGAGGTGCGCAACTTGAGTGCGCAAGTGGCGTGACGCACTCGCGCCTTCCAGACGAACCCAGCTGAATGAATGCCGTACCATGGGTCACGTGACAAGAACTGACCAATCAGCTTCAGCTTGTATGGAATATACACATTTCGGTAGACTAAGGCCCAATCCCAATTCTATTTTTGTCCCCCTTCCCCTTGGTCCATGAAAAAGAGTGTGAAGAGGAAGGGCTTCGAAATGTACCCCTAAGAAATGGGACAGAACTACAACACCTGCATACGTCATCATATGTCATCGCGATCTCTTCATATGAGATAGACGATCACGAGTGCTGTAGTTATTCCAATTGCGTTATTTTTTGGTATTTATCTTTAGGAAATCACCGAAGGCATATATCATGTTACCATAACAATATAATGTGGCATTAAGATCATAACTGTACTGTGCATTTACACCCTGGCCATATTTATCTACTATATGTAGACACACAAAAACAACATTAACATTATAGCAGACACTGTAAAATGCCCATTCCCAGCCACTAGACTTTTCTGACAGGGTATTCAAGTGTCATCGAGTGTCAGAATGTTGTGGGACTGCTGTACAGGAGTTATTATTATGGATTACAGATAGCAAAATTTAGCGTTTTTTATTTTAGCGTTTTTTTTTTTTTTACATGATGGTAAAACACGAATATGGTTATGAATATATTAAAACATATGCATGTTTGTTATAAAAATTCGTAATAATGACAAAAAAAAATACTGATTTGGGCATTTCTTTTACTTCTGTGTGCAGCCATGCTGCTGTTGTAGCTGGTGTATTCTGGGAATTCTGGGTATTCGAGTGTGGTCATAAAAAAAATTCTTTGTTTCGAGGGGTATCTAGCCCTTGCTCTTAGCCCTACGCCTTCAAGCTTAAGAGAATTTGGACACCCCTACCCCTTCACGGAAACGCGCAAAACGAGGAGTAGGGGTAACGAGAAGGGCTAAGGGGGAGAATAAATAAAAATAAAACTTGTACCATAAATAAAACTTGTATCAGAGTGACAGCCATGTTTTGTTAGCTTGTCATCCTCTGAGAAAATAGTTGATGGTCACATAGCAACCTATAAATAACCTCTACCCCCACCCCCCAAGTTATGACCGGTCCGTGGTAATAAAAAAGTTGGGGACCACTGATTTAAAGTTCTTATATTATTCTCACTTGTAAGTCACTTTCGATAAAAGTGTCTGCTAAATGAATAAATGCAAATGTCCAAATTCATAGTACCCATAAAAGAGTATGTCAATATTAATATAGGAGTAATATACCTGAACCTATAGAACTTGATGAGCAAGGCACATTTAAAACATAGTGTATCAAAATATTTGGTCAGAATTAAATGCTGAAAATTGCATGCTAAAACAGAAGTGTATCCTACTTAGTAGTATGCATAAAGGAGCATGCCAAAATAGCAGTGCACCCTAATTTGTAGTATTTAAAAAGCAATATTTCAACAGAGTGCTGTACCCAATTTACTAGTATAACAGAATTCATAGTATCTGAAAAAAGGAGACAAAACTACCAAGATCACCAAAATTATTGATTGCACATTTTGCTGACACTTTACTGATAGTGACAACTTCAGTTACACCCCACACAGTTACACTACACAATTTCATATGCAGCTTTTTGGCAGGAAGATTTTTGGATCAAGAAGAAGAACATCTTACCGAGTTTCCTTGTACGATTGTTTGCCTGTTCTTGCCATTGTAATCCACAACTTCGATAAAATCCAAATATGCGTCCGACCAGTAGACAAGTTTCTTAACCAAGTCCAACGTCACAGCGGTTGGCTGTTCAGTTTTATACTCCACTATCTTGGTTCGGTTGGTGCCGTCCATGTTGCATCGCTCAACCTTGGCAACTGTCCCATAGTCCGTGAAAAATAGCTTTCTGTGGATCAAGAACACATCCGTTTTAAAGCTAAATTTGTTTTAAAACTTGACGTAAAAGAAACTAGAAATCAAGGTTGTTAGAAATTATAGGGTATTCACATCTGTAGTTTGGTTCTCTTTGGTCAATTGGTCATCTATGATATATATTTTGTGAAGGGACTTACTGATCATCCAACAACAATCTTGCAGGTGGGTTGAATACAGTGGTTTTATGTGCATATGCAACAGAGGTCAGCATTTAGTAAGCAAAAAAAAAAAATCAATAAAACTCTCTCCTAGCCTCAAGGGGTGCAATAACAACTTACCCTAGAGGCTTGCATGGTAGATATGTGCAACAGGAGGGGATAAGAACAACAGGAGGTGTTACATTGCTGCTGTGATCCGAATGGGAGTAAAAGTTAGCTGGGTGAGGATAACAGGATTGCTAGAAGAGTTGTGTGAGTAAACCTCACTCCTGTTGCCTCAAGAGGGGAAATAGTGGCTGAAGTCTCCAACACCCTTGTTAGTACTTGTTAGTTCCCACTCAAACTGGGATGAGTAAAACAGAAAAGGTTACATTAGTGCTATGATCTGAAGGGGACTGGAATTTAAAAGAGCCAGCATAATATAGGGCTGGTTTATATGGATTTAAGGCAGTGAGTGTGACAAGGGCAGCTATTAGGCGCTCTGCAAGTAAATCTCATTCCTCTGACCTCACTACCTTGATCTTTTGTCTTTCTTGTTAGTACTGTACAGCAGCATCATGCTAAAATTTGGTTCAAATTCCACTTGAACTGGCGTAAAACTGGTGGTGGTTATACCTTGGTGCCCTAACACAGACGGAAGTAAGGATTTGGGGGGTGAGTGCAAAGGGGCATTTACTAGAATTGTGCAAACACAATGCACTTGTGTGGCCTCAAGAGTTGCAATATCAAAAGACACTTGAAGCTGCAGTTTTGTTAGTATACCTGCCTCCCATTCTGGACATGCCAGATTCAAGTAGAACCAGAGAGGTTACATTGGTGGCATGACCCGAGTGGGAGTGAGGTTTAAAAGAGGAAGTATAATATAAGGCTGTTTGTAGACCTCACCCACCTGGCCTCAACAGGCACATTAGCAACTAGACGCGAAGACACAGTCTTTAGAACTAGGAATTCATCCATTGCATGCAAGCAAATATGTATTGTAAGAAGACAAGTTTCTTTTATGATTGGGACATCATGGACTGCTTTCGGTTTGTTAAAAATTAGTTGCTCCGAGTTCATATTTCAGCTGAAAATATTCCATTTTGAAGTGATCCAAGGCACATCTTCTTTAGCATTGTCAGGTCATTGTTTAGTGCACACCAAGTTCAGATGGAAGGATTCGCACTTAAGCTGCTTTTCCACTACTGGACAGAATGGTTTTGCCAGTCCATTCCGTGCTGATCCGGTTCAGATAGCACAGAAATTATTTCATTTTCCACTGTGGCAATAATAACAAAACTCATTGGAATGTAATACAAATGCGCCAGTACTTAAGCATCAAGTAAACATCATAGCCCACGTCATAACCAATCCAATTAGCTGAAACTGTCATGAAAATATATGCCAGCAAGCATTCTTTTGTTTGTAAAAGATGTCTAATAGATGTTTAATAGACATCTAAACATAGTCGTCTTGGCTAAAACAAGGCTATATCTAATAGAAATCTAAGAATAGGTCAACACTAGACTAGTCACATACACAGGAATGAATGACTACACATATAAAGTCTGTCTAATCTGTATTTGATGACTAGTCCAGTTTTGGGCTATCCTTAGATGTCTATCAGATTTTCACTGACAGCCCAAATTTAGCCTTGTTTTAGCCAATCTGTCTACGTTTAGATGTCTATTAGACATCTATTAAACACAAAATTTTTAGGTGGGATACTTCTGCATTCTGCCTGTATTGCTCTGCAGCAACATTTCCAGGTAGTCAAAACAAGCATGAAACAATATTAATCCGGAGATCCTTCCTGGGATTCAAGACTCATAAACACTTACACCTCACCCACACTCATCACATTTATCGGGTTTACCAATCATAGATCTTGTGCTTCATATCATCTTGATATGTGGTTACATTTTTGAAAGGTGTACATCAGGGTACGATAAAGTGTACGCAACCAAAGCCTACCACATGCACTTGATGCAGAGGCATAAACTGACCTTAACAGAGCAATCGCACAAGTGTAAACATACCCTTTATCAATCCACTCATCCCCATTCTTTTTTTTTCCTATTTTGCAACGCAGCGTTGTGCCAGAACATTTGCTTCAACAACAGCGCAATTAAACCTAGCCACCCTGAGCTAAATCTGAATGAATGGGTCACAGTATGGTATTTCTTTTTTTTTTTTTACTAACACAAACTGACAGCGGAATAAAAGAGGGGAGGTCATCCGCATTACTCCACACAATGATTCTGGCACCGAAACTCTCCTCATCTTCTGAACGCGACAAACTGCCCTCAACAGCATGCGCTACTCGGCACTGCATACAAATGAATGTTTACCAAGAGACCAAAGAGTTTCTCACGTCACAGAAGCGTTGGATATCAGATAAGGATGATTTATTCACACCTATGAAAATGTAACCGCGTGTCTTCTCTGACGTGTTATCATTTGAAGATAGAACTAATCGAGGAACATCTCTGCATAGGTCAACAAATTATGAACAATTTGTTTGGAGAGGGGGTTTAAAAGGTCATTTTATTGACTGTGATTTGACTTTGTAGATGCTACTGTAAATCTCTTTCTCCTGAACAGATAGACCTTAGTGGACATGTAATGAAATTACAGGTGAGCTGTATATAACCAATATCAATTGAGGCATGTACAGTTGAAGTCAGAATTATTAATCCCCCTGAATTATTAGCCACCCCTGTTTATTTTTTCTCCAATTTCTGTTTAACAGAGAGAAGATTTTTTCAACATATTTCTAAACATAATAGTTTTATTAACTCATTTCTAATAACTGATTTATTTTCTCTTTGCCATGATGACAGTACATTATATTTGACTAGATATTTTTCAAGACACTTCTATACAGCTTAAGTGAAATTTAAAGGCTTAACTAGGTTTATTAGTATAACTAGGCAGGTTAGGGTAATGAGGCAAGTTATTGTATCACAATGGTTTGTTCTGTAGACTATTGAAAAAAAAATTAGCTTAAAGGGGCTAATAATTTTGACCTTAAAATTGATTGTAAAAAATTAAAAATGGCTTTTTATCTAGCCAAAATAAAACAAAGACTTTCTCCAGAAAAATAAAATATTATCAGACATATTGTGAAAATTTCCTTGCTCAGTTAAACATCATTTGTGAAATATTTAAAAAATAAAAAAAAATAAAATGGGGCTAATAATTCTGACTTCATATTTATATATATATATATATATATATATATTTATTTATTTATTTATTTATTTATTTATTTATTTTTGTTACTAATTCCCATTTACTTTATTGCATTTGCTTTTAAATAAATTATGTTATACATTCAATTAAAAGTATTTTATCAGAGATAAAGACATATTAAATGACATTTAGCATGTTTTGAAGATCATACCCCATGATGGGATCCAGCGCCAGGCCTTTTGGGTTTTGGATGTCCAGGTCAATAATAGTCACACAAGTGTCTCCCTGCTCACTACACACAAATATCCGGTCATTCACTCGATCCACGAAATAGAAGTTTCCTGTTAACCAGTCGATGGCCATGTGCTCCACATCTAAAATGGAAGAAACGGTTCATTTTTAGACACATGACATCAGAGCAAGTTTGCTGCTAGTTAGAAACAATTAAAAATTCATGCGTACAACATACTGACATTCACAACCTGACATGCACACTTGACACACTTAACCTTCTACCATTAAACACTTCATTAGCGGATCATTAAACACTTCAAAAAGTGGAGAGAAAAAAAAGGCTAATGAGAAAATTCATATGGACATTAAACACAAACACTCAAGTTCATAAAAACTTGAAAGCACATTAGTTTGCGCTCGCTCTGAATAAAACATCAAAGTTACGAAACGCTCCTTAACACTAGAGCCGCCACTGGGTCAAATTTACCCAAATCGGTTTTGTTTTGTTTTTTCAAATATACATAATAGATGTTCAATAAAGTCTCCCAGTCCCTGACTTTTAGAAAAAAAAAAAATGTTAAACTTAATGTTGTTAATTATTGCACATTAATCGTTGTTTTTAACGAATGCCATTATAATTTAGTTAGTTAGCTACAATTTTAAATAGCAAATTTTATAACTACTTTCAGCTTCTGTCCGGTCCATTTTTTGTCATGTAGTGTGGTTGGAAAACTCTTCTGAAACTAAGTGGGAAAATCCAGTATGGACGACAATCATTTTCATTTTAAAATGCGCACTTAAATTAAAACCCACTAACGTAACCCTAGCCTAAATGCCTAGAGTCATTATTCAAAGATATTTCTTTGTGAAGACATTTTAAGCCATGTCAAAACAGGTTATACTGGAGATTTTAAGTGTACAATGACCCTTGTCGAACCTAGTGTTAATTTCGATTTGAAGGTCAACATTTTGTACTTACTTTGTAGGTTTTGGCCTATCCTTATCTGGTGTTTTTCTGAAAATCCTTTAAGTTTGATCATGCGAGCGCACCACAGCTGCCCTGTGTCCTGCACCACCGACAGCCAACATAAAGACTCTTCTCTGTAAATAAAGTCCAGCATTTGAGTCCCATTTGTCTCCATGGACTTGAGATTTGGCATAGTTGATCCATTGAGGTAAAGAACTGATATGGAATTCAGATTTGTTGTCAACAGAACCGGAGGTTTATCACCAGGATCTGAAAGAGAGAACATTTCGGATATATTTTTTGTTGTATTTACATAAAGAAGTTATTCACGATGAACATATATACAGTAAACATTTGTGTATGTAAGTTTTTGACTCTTCTAAAGCATATACCATAATATGTTTGCAGATATTTGAGAAACATGCTAAGTGAACATTCTTGTTTATCTGAAAACAATGCTAAAGTCAGTTATTCTGCTTTGAAAATGCGAGTTACATGCATAAAAGTCTGTCTTTGTTTTGGTTTTTTTTGGTACCGCCCCTGCCAGTTTAGCCAATTATATTTCAGTACCCTGGGTTGCCTTGATGGAAAACCGTGTATTTCATTCATTCAGTCAGGCAGGTTCTTAAAGTGTACATCCACGACGGAAATGCGACCTTCAGAGGACAGTAGCAGACTCCGTAGCAGTAGCAGGCTATTAATTAGCAAATAATACAAATATTATGAATGTAAACATTAGGCGGGCAGGTTACATTGTAACCCCATGTCTAGGGCCAGACGGAATCTGCGGACGTTTTTTGCTATTTCTGCTGAGAATTTAGGTAAAAATCTGCGGATTTCTGTGGAATTATTTTGGGAGTATCATAACTAAAACCTTAATATGTGAAATAAAAAATAATATATTTTTTTACCTTTTATTTAATGTTTAAAACGCAAATCCAATTAGATTCACTTTATTTGGTAAACAAAGCAAGTCTCTCATTTATTATACTAAAAGACAGAAAATATTACTTTAAAAACTGCATTGTACATAAATCAGATGAACATTTTTCATATTAGTCAATAGTATTACTGTAATTAATTTAAAAACTGAATAAATTTAGATTTACACACATTTACTCAAGTAAATAAACAGAATTAATGATGGGTTAAAAATCTGTGGAAATCTGCAGAAAATCTGCAGAATTCTGTGCGCACAGATTCCGTGTGGGCCTACCCATGTCCTAACAACGCAATTTGGCTGTTTGCACCAGACGAAACATAATAGAAATTTAAATACAGCCTTTTAGAAGCACGAAATGGTAAGGTTTATAATCTAATTAATACATATTAAACCTCATTTAACCTTTAAACAATATTAAATGATTAAACGTATATGCTGAATTCAATTTTAAACGGTTTAATTTATTTTCAAGATCTGAGGTAAACTGTCTGCTTCGGCATTCAAACTCACATTATTAGCTTTTAACACTGAATAAAGCACATGAGGTGTACCTGATGTAAATGTTGCCAGTTTACCCTGTTGTTCAGCTGCAAGAAAAATATAAATTTTAGGTCCTGTTTAGGACAAAAACTTTTTTTAAGATGGAAAATATTCCTTCTGTCGGGTGCGTTTGCTTTTATTTAGAACACGACTTAAATCAGCTTTTAGGCTCAATAGTTAGGCACACTTCTGTTGATGTTGTCAATCTGGCAACCTGTGCTTGAGTTGAGCATGCAATACATAGTTCAACCACTGGGTGTCAAACTTTCATACTGCACCTTTAAAAATAGATTTGAAAAAAAAAATTGAGTAATAAAAGCTGACTTCTTTGTCTTGCTAAGGCTAATTTCTAACATTGTAAGTTTTATAAATATACACAATTACCTAATATTTTTACCCAGTTTGTAAATTATCACAATTTAATCTTGACTAAAAATAATATGATTACAGCAAAATACGATGTTTGCATTTCTATGTTACACAGAGTTAAATTAGCTTATGATTGTATTACATTTACTGGATATTTTAAAATAAATCTCATAATTTCAACCTAAATAAACAAATACACAAATAATATAACTAAAAAAAATCTAGATGTAATAAAAAAAAACAAATTAACCTCATCTAATATATTAAAATATAAATTTTTCTATTAATTAAAAATCACATTAAAATGTAAAACTGAGTGTGCATGTATTAATGTGCTCTGTGTAATATTTTTTTTTAATCAGCACAGAAAAGTGAACTTGAAGAAACACCCACATAAATAATACATATTAATATTTTGCTCAATAAATATTTATACACATTTTTGCTTACCTATATAGCACTTCAAACACTTACTACCCAGCTTTCACTTATTAAAAGCAAGACTAATTACTGCAAGCCAAATTATGCAAACAAAGTTTGTTATGGTCTTACACTTTTTTTTATTTTTCACACTAATGAACAGACACCATGAAGTGCAATTAACTGCAAGCATGTAATCATCCCTAAGTTTGACAGACAGTCGTTGGTCGGTCTGGATGGGCTCTGATTGACTTTCCATTAAGGTCTCCTCTGTTTATATCTGTGGCACCCCAGCTCGACAACGGCCATTTGCATATTGATGACAATAAGTGTAACTGACACTCATATCAGGCGAATGACAGTGTCACATACACTAATGCACACAGATGATCATGCTAGCCTTCTGAGGCCATCTTGTTCAATCAAACAACCCAGAAGCCATTGTTTTTTTACCAATCTAGTCTAGACTAGCTTTTTAAAACAACTATAATTTGTATGTTGAGCGAAATGTCAAGTGCCGAGTTTGCTGACCTTCTTTTGTCTGGAAAATTGGACACTTATTTTCTAGTGTCTCCTGCTGAGAGAAAATGTTGAGTATAGAACATGCTTTTATTGTGTGTTAACACTTTGATTGGGTGTTTCAGCAATGCTAAACACACAATTAAGAAGTGCAATGTAAATAGGCTAAAATAGCAATGAACGATTTAGAAACCATCTATAAAAACAAATCTCATAGAAACCATGAGGTAATGCGCTAAACTGTCACTGAAGCACATTTTAACATGCTAGCAACATTTAGCCAAAAATTTGCAGAGATAAATAAAAAATATTCCTCAGAAAGCCTTAACAACTTGATAGCAGCTTTGTGTGCACTACAAATTCTTCAGATACATTTAACAACCACAAATCAACTGGTTAAAACACCCTAAAAAGCAAATGGTGCTGTGCTTAAACCTTCCAGAACCCTACAGCAACAGGATAACTAACCACCCAGAATATGCAAAGAAGGCTAATAATGTTCAGAATTTGATAGCAGCTGGCTAGCAGTTACCCAAATTCCCAAAACCCACATGCCACGCAGCAAATATAGCTAAAACCCTCCTAAACACCAAAGCAACAGACTAGCAATATTAATTGATAGAGGTAAAGTTGGTTTTATATTCGCACATTCGGACTTTCCCCTTAATAATATAATTTCATAAACGTATTATTTGCAAACTCTAAATAGCGAAATCATATTAATAGCCAATGACTGTCAAACTACAACATTGTTCACAGTCAAAAAAAAAACTGTTTTAATGTTGTTTTGAAGTCATACTTGCATGCTCATTTCGATCGAATATTCAAAGTAACATAGTAAACAATATATAGACTTCTAAATGAACGAATGTGCGAATATAAAACCAACTTTACCTCTATTATTAATTGCATCTATTTTGAAAATGCTTAGCAAAAGATAAAAACTTCCTAGAACATTCTAGACACATTTCACTGTAATAAAAAACAAAACTACTCAGAATATACATAGCAATGTGCTAAAAATGTTCAGAATTGTTTAGCAGCTGGCAAGCAATTACACAAATTCCCAAAAAACACATACAATGCAGCAAATAGCAAAAAGCTAAAATCCTCCTGAACAACACAGCAACAGACTAGCAATTTCAATCACATTTCTTTTGACAATGCTTAGCGGAAAGCTAAAACCTCCTAGTGCATTCTAGACATATTAAAGTGTTAAAAAAAACTAAACTACTCAGAATATACAGCAATGTGCTAAAAATGTTCAGAATTGGTTAGCAGCTGGCTTGCAATTAACCAAATCCCCCAAAACCACGTAGCAACCACACAGCGAAAATTTAAAACCCTCCTGAACAGCACAGCAACAGGCTAGCAATATTAATCTCATCTATTTTGAAAATGCTTAGCAAAAAGCTAAAAACTTCCCAGAACATTCTAGACACACATCACTGTATTAAAAAACTAGTCAGAATATACAGCAATGTGCTAAAAAGGTTCAGAATTGGTTAGCAGCTGGCTAGCAATTACCCAAATCCCCCAAAACCACATAGCAAGCACGCTGCAAATAGTAAAAAGCTAAATCCCTATTGAACACAGCAGCAACAGGCTAGCAATATTAATCTCATCTATTTTGAAAATGCTTAGCAAAAAGCTAAAAACGTCCTAGTTTATTCTTGACACATATCACAGTGTTCAAAAGTTAAACTACTCAGAATACACATAGCAATGTGGTAAAACATTTTCAGAATTGGTTAGCTGGCTAGCAGTTACCCAAATTCCCAAAACCCACATACCATGCAGCAAATAGTTAAAACCCACCACAGCAACAGGCTAGTAATATTAATTGCATCTATTTTGAAAATGCTTTGCAAAAGATAAAAACTTCCTAGAACATTCTAGACACATTTCAGTGTAATAAAAAACTAAACTACTCAGAATATACATAGCAATTACATAGCATCACATTCCCAAAAAACACATAATGCAGCAAATAGCAAAAAACTAAAACCATCCTAAATACAACCGCAGCAACAGGCTAGCAATTTCAATCACATACTGTATATTTAGAAAATGCTTAGTAAAAAGCTAAAAATGTCCTAGTACATTCTATACATAGCCTATCATAGTGTTAAACTTATCTGAATATACATAGTAACATACTAAATTTTTTTTGAAATGGTTAGCAACTGGCTAGCAACTATTTAAAGCTACAACAACAACAATCACGTGCTGCTAAAAACCCATTCCGTACTTCTACAGCAACCATCTAGCGCAGTTTCCAGAACAGCCTAGAATTTCAAACCCTAACACTGAGCTAAAAACTAGTAAAAATCATGCTAGCAAATTCCAAGAAATCACATATCAATGTGCTAAAAACCAACTAGCAACATCCTCGAACACCATAGAAACATAGTATGTGCTAAAGAATTTTATTTGCTTACCAACTGGCTAGCAACTAATCAAAGTTACAACAACCACATGCTGCTAAAAACCCATTCAGTACTCATACAGCAACCAACTAGCCCAGTTTCCAGAACACCCTAGAATGACCAACTCTAGCACTGAGCTAAAAACTAGCAAAATCATGCTAGCAAATTCCAAGAAACCACATTTCAATGTGCTAACAACCGATTAGCAACATTCTAACACACCATAGAAACTATATAGTAATGTGCTAGAGAATTTAACTTGCTTACCAACTGGCCAGCAACTATTCAAATTTACAACAACAACAACAACAACAACAACAACATGCTGCTAAAACCCATTCAGTACTTAGCCTATACAGTACATGTACATTAGCAACTGGCTAGCAATTAACCAAATCCTCCAAAACCACATAGCAACCACACATCATATAACGAAAAGCTAAAACCCTCCTGAACACCACAGCAACAGGCTAGCAATAATAACCTCATCTATCAATCAACTAGCACCAGAGCATCCTAGAATTACTAACTCTAGCACTGAGCTAAAAACTAGCAAAAACCATGCTAGCAAATTCACAAACATATCAATGTGCTAACAACCAATTAGCAACATTCTAAAACACCATAGAAACTAGTAATGTGATAAAGAATTTAACTTGCTTACCAACTGGCTAGAAACTATCCAAACCCCCAATAAACACACAGCAACGCACTAAAATGACACATTGTACCTCCAAATCTACTCACAATGCTAAATAATGAGTCAAAAAGTTTATGAAATCAGTTAAAGTTATAGCTAACTCTCCCACAGACTGACTCCTTCCAGCTCATAGTTCGGAAAATATTAGATTTATGCAGGGGTTCAATTATTTTTAGACTTAAAGCGCTGCTGAAAATCAAAATAAAATACATGTTGCTTAATGAGCTTTTTTTGTGGGTCTAACAGGGATGATAAATGGACTCACCTGTTTTGGCTTTGCAGGATCGTCTGTTGGCCTGCAGGCTGAAGCCATCTGTGCAAGCGCATCTGTACGATCCCTGCGTGTTCATACAGATCTGACTGCATGTCCCGTAATCCCTGCATTCATCATGATCTGCGGACAACAGCGGGGCTATTTATTAAACGCTAAATGTGCTCAAACATGACCTAAATATGCAAACCCGACTCTTAATGTCAGCGTTCTGCAGCAACCTATCAAAACACATGAATATGCAAATGTGTGTCTGCAGAAGGAAGGGTGAGTAAATTGATGCTTTGGTTACCATAATGGTAATTTATCATGAAATCGAGAGCAATATTTCAAGGATTTGAGTTCATGCGTTGGAGAAACAACCATGGCTAGCTTTGCTAAAGACCTGAAAACACCATTAGCTGAGGCAATTTTATGGGTATTCCATTTGGTGCCTGATTAGAATTCATACAAATCAGATTAAAAAACCAGCAACAATGTAAATTGTCAATAAATTAGAAATCTTTTAAATTACTGAAGCTAAACATAATCAAATGTGAACTATTTGCTGTGGCAGCAGTATCTACTGAACTTTCCCGGGTTAGAAAGTTAAATTTGGTCAAACTTATTGGGCCCTATCATACACTTAGCACAATAAGGTGCAAGACCTGTTTGGCGCAATTTGTTACTATTTTCAGACCAACGCAACCCTAATTTTCCCGTTTTGCGCCACATTCAGTTTGTTCATGTTTATTCAGTTTGTTCACACACAGTTTGTTTATGGGTTTTGGACTATATGGGGCATAGGACGCGTGTTTGGATATACAACTCAGTGTTTTGACCACACTTCATTATTATTGTTCATTTATTAATTTGCTGAAAATTGGAACTGAATTTAAAAATAGTTTTGAAACAAATCTTTGCGCTTAACAAATTAAATTAAATATGTAGGCTAATGGATGACTTTGTACAGTGCGTACAACACTGTTTCCACGAAAGTAAAGGAGTAAAGTAATGAGTAAAAGTAAATAGTAAGTAAAGAGGATTGTTCGTTCTTTATCCTCGTGCAGATTGTTTTCTCGCTAGTGAAGCGTTCAGTTTTTGCACTTACAAAGTCTGCCATGTAAATAGCAAATGTGCCATGGCGTGATGCAACTGAATCTTATAACACAAGAATGTTGAGTACCTGGCTGTATATCTTATCAGCGAAGAGAAAGCAACACAAATGTATAATTTCACCGCCTTCCAAGTGACCCGAAGGTCCGTTCTGAATGGATGGTGAAAATAAAAAGGATATCAGGTCTCATTTTCAGTTAAGTTAAGGGAAATGGCAATAGTTGTCTAACGTTATCTTTCCCAAACGCATGGTTTAGATGCCATTTATCAAACTCAAGTTAATGAACTGATTATTTCACTATATTAGACTTGTCACGATAATAAATTTCGGTACTGAAATTAAAAAACGACAATTTCCCACTAACATTTAAGCACTGTTGAACGCAACACCGCTGATTTGCCATAGTATTCACCAGTGCTCATCAAAAATGACCGTGATTGGCCATCAGTGAAGGTCATCAGTTCACCGCACTTCACCACTGTTTACAGAGTGCAAACACAGACAATCGACTGATCTTTGCAGCTTTAAACAATCCAGTGTTCATGTATCTGTGTTTGTACCGGTTTGTACTCTGTGAAGAGCGGTAAACTGATGACCTTCACGGCCAATCACAGTCATTTCTGTTGAGCACTGGTGAATACTATAGCAAATCAGTGGTGTTTAAGAACGCGCTCAGCTGCGGGAAATGGACGTTTGCGAGATGTTAGCAGGAAATGGACGTTTGCAAGATGTTAGCAGGAAATGGACGTTTTTAAAACTTCAGTACCGGGACAACACTATTACAGATAACATAAGGGTGTGCTACAGAGGACTGCATTGTTTTATCGCTCACCGAGTTACACAGGTTAAGGCAGAGAAGCCCCCACGGTGTTTACCTGGTGCCATGAACTGAAGCCTAGAAGGACACTTAAGCGTATTACTCTTAAAAAGATTGTGGTTTTGTTTAATGTCTAATATGCTTTTAATTGTATAAATTAAACTGAACTGAATGATATTAAAGTGATGTTTACACCATATCTGCATTTTGAAATCGTGGCAACAGCTGGAGGTTTGTAGTCCACAGCATGTTGTTGCAACGTTTACAGTGCTGATACTATACTTCTGGGTTTCTTCCCACCGCAGCCTCGCTTTCGTGTTTTAAAATTGCGACCGTGTGAAATAAGCATATTGGAGATGAGACTCTGATTGGTTTGATGCACGTTATGCTCAAAACACACCCATAATTCATTAAGAGAATAAGTTAATAATAACCCTGTTAGACCATGCGCCGGGGCGCAAACTGTATTTTTTCATCCTTAAAATAGAAAAGGCATTCGGACACGCCATTAATGCTTTTGCGACATGCACTTTAGACTCTGCGCCTAGATCGCTGAAACAGAGCCCATTATGTATCTAGGGCGTTTTGAATTTAAATCAATAACTTACAGTAAATTACACTCAAGCCAATAAAATAATCACATTTTATTGACAGTGAAATTTTCCTTGTTTTACTAGCGTTGTCATGACAGCACAGTAGCACTGTTTCAAGCAGCAAGAACAGGAAATACTTAAAAAATGTCCTGTGGTTGCGTTATTTGAGTGCACATTGCTTTTCCGGTAAAAGATTCTGGATACACTTACTTAAGTATTTGGGTAAATGAGTGGAATATCGTTTGACTACATGCACGCACAAATAAGCCAACCGTGCGTTTCACTGCTTTTGTGCTTTTGTTGACAGCAACAAATCGATATTGCGTGATGCAAGCCATTATAAAGAATTGGTTTATAGAGCAGCGATCTGGTGTGAAAGCCACTTCACACCAAAGAGATGTCAGCTGGAGGAAACCAACATTCCATTTTTCGGTTCACATTTTCAGCCAAAAACAAATCATTTTCGCATAATTATTTTCGAAGGCTGAAAATTTTGTGCATCTCTAATCAAATGGGAACATTTTCAATGGGTAACTAACAACTTGGGCCATGTCTACAGGTACACTGGTAAAAACTCTCTGTCCACATGAAGACGCACAAACACACTGTGATGCATATTAAGGGCACACCGAACCAACAGGCAGCGATAAAAGCCTTTTAATCTAAGTTCACACCAAATGCGCAATTATTTATTTGTGTAAGTACATTGCATACAAGTCAATGCAAATGTGACAACAGAGGTGTACTGCAGTGCAAAAAGCACAGAATATGCGTCACGTTTGGCACAAATATGCAGAATTTCCCTCAATCACGTCTTCCGTCTTTGGAGTTAACCCAGCAATGTTGGCCAATCAGAAAGCAAAAAACAGCACACATGCTGAGGTCATAAGGCAAAATCTCAGATTGTATTGTCCACATAACCACATTGTACACGGAGTTTTGTAAAATCTTCACCCTGGACGGAGTTTTAGAAAGTTTTGGTTTCTGTCTTCGGATATTGTGTTTAGCATAGAAAAAACTGTCATTTTGAAAATACTCGTGTTTGTGTTGACAGAGCCTTATATCTTTTCATTTGAATTCTAAAAAATTAAATCAAATTCCGCAACAAAACATGGACAAAGAAAGACATTGCTTGTTAGACAGCAAAAACTGCACTATGTATACTCAGTATTATTAATAATAATACAATTTTTTACTAATTAAAATATGAGCATTTTAGGTAGCTAACAGCTTAGCATATTAGCTTACATTTTGGTCATACTCTATTTAGTGCACGATTAGAGATGATCAAAAATATTTTTTTCAAAGTTTGTTTTAATTCATTAAAATGTTAAGATCTTTTAATGTAAACTATACATTACAAAGTCTAAATATAGCATAGCTGCTTAGCCTACAAGTTTAGCATATCTTGAAAGAGTCAAGAAAAGCTAAACAGTTACAAAAATATGCTGTTTGCCTCAGGAATTGAGGAAGAGGGAAAATGTCTTATGACCCCTATTGCTAGTCATAGCTCATAGCTAGTTTTCAATCTAAAAAATCTTTTATTGGACAACATTTTGCCTTGCATTTTTGGCAACTGTAACATAACTCCTACTAAAGTGGTAAAATTAGATTCGGATTGTAAAAAACAGAGTTGCATCTGCTGCTCACCTCGGCATCTTCTCCCATCCTCGTCTACCTCGAAACCTTCCCCACAGAAACAGGACGTCCCGTTTCTCATGACCACACAGTCAAACTGACACCTCCGATCCTGGCAGCTGCGCAGCAACTCTGAGGAGAAACAAAACAGACTCTGTTTGATTCACGGTCTTAATATCACAGCACAGGGTTTCGCTTGTACCGTGAACACGCATTTACTCTCTGTGAAACCTTTCATAAAAGCACAATGCCATTTTGGCGGTATGAAATCATTTTTAAAAGTCGAACAGATGCAGGCTCATTATGAGACTATGATTCAGCGCTTTTTAAGTGGCACTTAAGGCCTGTTTCCGTGGATGCAATTCTTCCAGTTGGGCTCACGCTCCAAACCGCTGTCAATATACGACGGCGAGGCACGAATTTAAGACCCATTGTGCAATATTTATCACCTGCAGAACGCTTACGGCCTTGTAATGAGGGATGTTTGATGACGGTGTGCCTGCGTTTCGCGCCACATTAACAAACCCTTGCTTTTATCTATTAATCCTTGAATCGCTTGATAAATAGCAGTCATTTATAAACACTTGAGCACCATTCTGTCAATATAGTCAATATTTGATGTTTTTATTCATTCGGGGGTGTGGCTAACAGGTCACCTTGCTCTTTTTTGTACCATTCGTGATGGTTTTAAGTGCGTTTTGATGCATATTACGCAGAGAATAGTGTGAAAGAGAAAGATTTGAGACGGTTGAGCCACTCTAATCGTGACAGAGAGAGAGATTTTCAGTGTGCATTTGCAATGGAGCCCACATTAATAATAAGCGTGCGCTGAGAAATTCATCGACCCACCCCAGGCACGCACGTCGCAATGGCTGACTGTTTTAAATTAAGTACTTCTTTAAAAATGCATCACGGCGTTTAAGGGTAATGCAAAGCATTTTACAATATGAGTTTAACTGAAAGTGAAATATAATGGCTTTTTATCTATTACAGGGAATGTGTATCCACTTGAGCTGAGAGATGTTTAACTATTTATATGTGGGACAAGCGACTAACAGTTCCTGAAATATATTTTATAATCTCGGCGATAAAGAATTCTTTATTTATTTATGCAGACAGGGGCAACTGAGCTACTAAAATCTGCAGTTTTATTCTGTCACATAAGAACTGGGAGCTGCAACGACATGTTCTTTGTTCCACAAACGTCAGATTTTTAAGAGTAAATAGCGACAAATGTTTTCTTCGGGGGGGATAAACGAACCCTTATGGCAATCTGTGACAGGTTTCTGTTTTGACTTGGCTTGATTAGTTGTCATCTGTACATGGTTTGAGAAGCAGTATTTACACTAAAAGCAATCTAAGACTATTTTCCAAAAACAGCCTCAGAAAAAAAGAGAAAAATACAAGACAATTTAAAATAAATAATGAACTTCATATGCATTACATTCATGCCAAAATGATGGTGGAATATATGACCAGTCTAGAAAGATGACCTTAAATGCTGCAATCAAAATAACAGCAGCACGCCAAACTAACAAACTGAAGAGCTAATAAAAACATGATTAACTTTTTATTTTGTTTTCAAAGTTTCTGAGCCAAGTTTTATTTTCCTGATATTATATCAGAAAGTCCTTTTGATAACCCTGAAAAATGTACGCCTTTGCCCATTAGCTATAAAAAGCAGAATCTTACACGTCATAGACAACTCTTATATTGACAAAAGCCAACAGATTTAAATGAGTTAAGGGAAAAATGAATAAAAGCATCGATGTGAGAGACAGAAACTAGACCTCAAAAATTCGAAGTGAGACCGTTGATTATCAGTCGAGAATTACTCTTCGGAGAAATCAAAGCTTGCGTTAGGAAGCGAAAACTTCAAAACCTAACCGTTGTTTACACCGCAATGGTGCTGAATGTGTGAAACTACTGTAGGACACTCTCCGCCACCCGGATTCACACTAATCTCCTCTGAGCGGGAAGGAGGCCATTACGGGTGGACTCTCGCTGTGAGTCAGGCTCCGGCACAACGGGATTTATCTCCAATGAACTCCAGAGCTCTCCCTCAAGGTGATTTTCTCTCAGTGAGGAGCCCTAGTTCT
This sequence comes from Danio kyathit, assembly GCA_903798195.1. Taxonomy (NCBI): domain Eukaryota; kingdom Metazoa; phylum Chordata; class Actinopteri; order Cypriniformes; family Danionidae; genus Danio; species Danio kyathit. The sequence continues at coordinate 21,823,475 of LR812540.1, forward strand.
TCTGACACTCGCTGGGTGATGTAGTGCTAACGGTGCCGGTCCAGGAAGGGTGCCGAGTCTGACAGGGGCGTTAAGGTAAATGCCTGTAGATCTATTTCTCTACCCCAACCCCAAAGAGCTTGAACTTTAGCTGCTGTGAACAATCAATCACTCTCGGGAGTCCCGTACCACATTAAAAATTGAAGGCCGAGACCTTGAAAATCTATATAGACTTAAATGCCAGAGCTACTTTTTTTTTATTCTTCTTCTTTTATTCTGACCACCTCTAAAGCTTGACACATTCAAAAGATCCAATGAAATGGCTCATGAATGGGATTGTTGATGTTTGGTTTTTCTTCTTCTTTTGTAATTTACAAAGTTATATTTGGGACTGTTACGTGTTTATGTTGTTATATTGGATGAGACGTAACATTAATTGAGTTTCTACTGGTGCTGGGTAAAAAAATAAGAGAGATTATAACAAACAGATATGTGAAACAGAAATAACAATTAATTAAACAATGAATATATGAATTTGGAATGTAATTTCAATGACCGAATCAAACGAAAAACAGGAGTGTGGCCAAAACAAAGAAATAAATTTAGCAAAACAATCTAACTAAACCCCAACCCCCTAAACTAACTAACCAAAGAAAAATGCAGAAACAAAACCATAATCTCCAGCGTATGCGACGCTTAACTAACTACTTGAACTATTCAAAACATAATTACCAACTACCCAACTAAACTAACACAAAAAACGATTTACTCAGAATTACTGGAGTTCTTGTGAAGTACACATTAACAATTAGGAAAACAAAAGCTTATATGATAATCCAATTCTCATAAAGATCTTTCGACTTCCTAATAATCATGTAAATTGAGCTCATCTCAATTAAGCTTATCTTAACAATAAAGCATTTAAAAGAGAGACAAACTAAACAACAAAAAATAATAAGAAACACGAAAGAACATGGCTGGCTGACACAAGTGAGGAGTTTGGTAGTGAATCAGGTGCACCTCATGATCAGCGCAAGCGAATTTTTAAAGTGACAGTTCACCCAAAGAGGAAAATGTACTCCAAATTCCAAGCCTTTATGAGTTTATTTTTTTCTTTCAAACACAAAAGAAGATTTTCTGGAGATTTTTGGAAACCGGTATGCGTTGATATCTATATAGTAGGGGAAAAAAATGTTGAGGGTGAGTAAACGGCGACAGAGTTTGCATTTTGGGTGAACTACAGTTGAAGTCAGAATTATTAAACCATCTGAATTTTTAGCCCCCCTGAATTATTAGCACCCCTGTTTATTTTTTTCCCCAATTTCTGTTTAACTGAGAGAAGATTTTTTCAACACATTTGTAAACATAATAGTTTTAATAACTTATTTCTAATAACTGATTTATTTTATCTTTGCCATGAAGACAGTAAATAATATTTGACTAGATATTTTTCAAGACACTTCTATACAGCTTAAAGTGACATTTAAGGGCTTAACTAGGTTAATTAGGTTAACTAGGCAGGTTAGGGTATTTAGGCAAGTTATTGTATAACGATGGTTTGTTCTGTAGACTATTGAAAAAATATAGCTTAAAGAGGCTAATAATTTTGACCTTAAAATGGCTTTTAAAAAATTAAAAACTGCTTTTATTCTAGCCGAAATAAAACAAATAAGACTTTCTCCAGAAGAAAAAATATTATCAGACATACTGTGAAAATTTCATTGTCTGTTAAACATCATTTGGGAAATATTTAAAAAAGAATAAAAAATCTCAAAGGGTGTTTATAAATTCTGATTTTTAACTGTATCTCTTTAAATCAAATTATATCTAGTAAACCCTGCAATGCCAATAAATACGTACTTAAGGATGGAAACCACTTGGTGTACCAAATTAGATCAAAAATTACATGTCGGTTATCATTATTTTAACATTTTGGCAGGAAACCCATTTGGTTAATCACATTACTTATGGCATTCATTCTCACAAACATGCGCAAATTAGGCCATGACATAGTGTCATTTCCAGGTATCAACTGTTCGATAAATATATATGCGGCTTAACGGCTCCTGATTGGTGCGGCGTGTGATGTCAAAATGATTATTGATGGTCATTTCGACCAATGGTCGCACATCTGGGGCAGGACAGAGTACACAATGGGAAAGAGAAGAGAAAGTGAAACAGAAAAAAAACGCAAAACACCACAAAACATCCGTGAAACGTAAAAGGGACACATCAAAAGGTTTCTCCTTTCTAATAACAAAGAAAAAAAAATAATAAAAGTAGTAAATCAAAAAAAAAAAGAGCAAATCAAAGACAAAAAGCAAAATAAAACAAAAATGAAGTGAAAAAAAAAGATAAAAAGAAAAAAAGGAAAACGCAAAGCAACATCAAGGAGAGCAAAACCAAAACCAAATGAACCACAAAACAAATAAAAAACACATTCAAAGATCAGATGAAATGACTCACGAATTGGATTGTTGTGTTTTGATTTTAGTTCTTTTTTGTTGTCCTTTTTAATTGTTATAACATAAAAAAGAATGGTGAAAAAAAGAAAAAGATTTCAAAAACAAAGAGCAAATCAAAGACTAAAAGCTAAACAAAACAAAAACAAAGTGAAAAGCAACAAAGCAAAACAAAGCAGATTAAAATATATAAAGCAAACGGCATCACAAAAAAAAGAAATAGAAGCAAAGCAAAAAGACACCAAAAGCAAACTGAACACCATTTACAAATATGCAGGAGGTTCAACAAGCGTTATTGTTAAATAAAGACTATTTAAAATAAAGAGTTATACTCAAAGTAGTCTCTAAAACTGAAATTTGTTAGACATCAAAATTGACCTTAAAATTACATACTTAACCGAAAGTCTTTATTATCAGCTTCGCCTGACCTTAGCATGTCATCATCCTCCTCAACTGTCAAAACAGAGCAATCAGAAAGCTGCACTGTAAGCCCCGCCCCCTCTGCCCAGCATGAATCACCAGTCCAGAGAACGCAGCATATGCCTGGACAGGTCTATTATTCACTCACAGCAGGTCTTCCCCTCAGTTTCCATCATTAGAGCGGCCACCGTCCCCAGGGCTCAGACAGCCAGGCCATCACTGCAGCGGAACGAGTGTGCGCTTGTGTATTTTTCTGTTTGTGTGATCAGAGCCGGTGACCGGGGGGTCCGCACCTACCAGGCAGTGTTTATAAATAGAGGACTGTTGAGTAAAAACACAGTTTGTGAGAACGCAAAGGACAAGCACGAGGGGAAGCTGACTTTTTAAAACAACAAGGACCATATGCAAAACTCAAAGTGGTTTTTAGCATGCTACTCTATGTGGCTGCTAAGGTGTTCTCTGTGATTGCGTACTAGTCCACTGTTCTAGTCACAATGACACGAAACTTATTGACAATATTGTAGTGAGTTTTTTTTTTCCTTTTTTGGCATGTGGTTTTTTATTGGTATGTGGTTGCTAGTGTGGTGTACTGATTAGGGTTGTTTCGATACTGGAATTCGATACCAATCGGTACAAAAATTTAAAGCGTCCATTTCCTGCAAACATTTGGAGCACGTACTTAAACAGCTGGTTTGACATTGTGTTTAACAGAAATGACTTTGATTGGCCATGAAGGTCATCAGTTCACCGAACTCACCTCTGTTTACTGAGTGTAAGGGACACTGGAGCGTTTCAAAGTCACGTCAATCAGCTGGTTTGTCTATAAGCTGACATATGAGCAATTCGCTGATGAATTGCAGCTTTAAAACACTCCAGTGTCCCTGTATCTGTGGTTACACTAGGTAACCAAAGATGGTGAGTTTGGTGGTGAGTTCGGTGAACCGATGACCTTCACGCCCAATTCCAGTCATTACTGTTGAGCATGTGAACACAATGCCAAATCAGCACCGTTTAAGAACGTGCTCTACAGCGCCCAAATGTTCTTGGGAAATGGATGCTTTTAAAATTTCAGTACCGATTGGTATCGAATTCCAGTACCGTGACAACCCTAGTACTAATCATAGTGGAGTAAAACATGGTTTGTTAGAATAGAAAGTACTGAGGTTGCAACCAGAAGGCAGCTTAACTTTTTGAAAACAACAATAACAACAACAACAACAAAATAAAAATGTGGAAAGGTAAATGCAATTTTACTGTGTTCTAAGTGCTTTTTAAAAAGTTACAAAGAAATCCAGTTACTAGGCTGGTCCACGTTTAAATTTCTAAACCAACTAAGGAACTGCACACAACTTTATACCAACCTTGCACACAATTAGCATGTTGATATGTGGTTGCTAAGGTATTCTGTGTGGTTTTTAGTACGGTTTTCACAATACTGGAATTTGGTACCAATCGATACTGAAGTTTTAAAAATGTCCATTTCCCGCGAAACATTTGAGCACTACGGAGCACGTTCTTAAACACCGCTGATTTGCCATTGTGTTCATGTGCTCAACATAAATGACTGTGATTGGCCGTGAAGGTAAACCACAGATACTCTGGAGTGTTTCAAAGTCACATAGATCAGCTGGTTTGTCTATAAGCTGATATACGAGCAATCCACTGATGAATTGCAGCTTTAAAACGCTCCAGTGTCCCTGTATCTGTGTTTACACTCAGTAAACAGCAGTGAGTTCGGTGAACTGATGACCTTCACAGCCAAATCACAGTCATTTCTGTTGAGAATTACAGAATTACAGAGACAGGACAAACAAAAAAACAGATAATAAATATATTTTCAAAAGTAGTGAATGCAAATATACAAATTGACAAGTGTATGTACAGGTATATTACTATATACAACATTATATTTGCAGCTGGCATGTAAAGTGTGTTGTTAAATAAGTGTATATGTGTATAAAAAGTGTATAGCAAGTAGTGATGTTGGTTCCACAATTATTATCAAGTGTTCATGAGATGGATTGCCTGAGGGAAGAAACTGTTTACAGAGTGTAAAATCTCTGTGAAAAACAGGCCAATCGGAAAAATCTAAAGGCTCGTACACACCGGGACGCTTTTCTTTTGCGTTTATTGTCAGCGTTTTTCAAGACGTTTTTCCGGATTCAAACCCAAACGATTTTAACAGGCGTCGAGCAGAAGAGTATGCAAAATCACTTCTTGACGTTAGATGACGCTACACAACTTTAAGCTTCTGACACCCGCTTGTAACACAGAAGAAGAAGACGCTTGTTTTATGGATGGTTCAAGTAGCAGCTCCAGCTCTAGTGATGAAGAAATGATTATTGTTCACCAGTGCAATAAGCAGCTCTATGTTCATATCGCCTCTGGGCATCTTCTTCAATGTGCGCTCGCATTGTTACAGTTTTGCACTTGAGCACCTCCAACTGCTGTTTACTGTAACTTCAGCAGTTTGGTGGAGAAGGTTTTGACGCGGCACATCAAAACAAAAAAAACGAGCATGAGGCCATTTTTTTTAAATGACGCTTTTGCACCTGCCGTTTTGCGCGTTGGTGTGCACGATCACATAGACGCCCTTTATTTAGTCACGAGGCGTTAAACGTTGACGGAAAACGCGAGCAAAAAACATCTCGGTGTGCACGGACCTTAGCAATTCAAATGGGATCATTAACATGCACACCACCTGCAGTGTTTGATTGGCCAGAATGTTACCTTTCTAGTAAGATTACAACAATGACAATTTCTGGCCCTTTATTTAAAAAATGTAAGCTTATATTAAACGCACTATGTATCTGAGACTCTTATTTTAGAAACGGAACAGGCTTTATGGAATAGTAAGCAGGCAGACAAGCATCAATACACATTTATTTAGCAACACCTTGTAGAGCCATATGATCGGTTTAATGTAGGTTTTTTTGTGTATTATATACACATGTATATGGTGAAATCTACTCCCTTTGGGTTCATTTCAAGGTTCGAAATGGCTTATAAAACTGGCTGTATAAAACTGGAGATTTGTTGCTCTTATTTAAGCCAGATAACCTCTATGTAGATATCAGAAAACAATTTAACATGTTGTATCAATAAAGTATGTCACCTTTAACCAAAGTTGAGTAAAAGCAAGCTTTAATAGAACAGAATATGCAACCAAGTCAAGTTGCCTTTCAAAAGCAATGGGAAAAATGAACAAAACTCAATGACACAATGTTAATCAGTGCTTTTTAGCATGTTGATTTGTGGCAGACAAAGTGGCTGAATAAGCTGAGCAAAAACATGGTTTACTTGAGAAAGAATGTTAACTTTCTGAAGCAACAAAAGCTAATAATAATAATAGATTTGGCCAGGATGCCGGGGTTAAACCCCTACTCTTTTTCGAAGGACATCCTGGGATTTTTAATGACCACAGAAAGTCAGGACCTTGGTTTAACGTCTTATGCGAAAGACAGCACTCACTGAGCAGTATAGAGTCCCTGTCACTATACTGGGGCATTAGGACCCTCACAGACCGCAGGTTGGGCGCCCCCTGCTGGCCTCACTAACACCACTTCTGGCAGCAACCTAGCTTTCCCATGTGGTCTCCCATCCAGGTACTGACCGGGCGCAGCCCTGCTTAGCTTCAGTGGGCGACCATGTGAGAGTTGCAGAGAGCTAGCAGCCGGCAAAAGATGAACAAACCTTCTTGGCACAATGCTAGCATGCTATGGGTGTTTATATAGCAATTTGATCTATGTAGTAGCTACAAGCCACGCTATAATAGGCAAGGGATGATAGCCGGTTTCACGGTTTACCGCGATTTGAAAAAGTCAAGGTTTTAATATCGTTTAATGTTCTGTTATACCGTTCCCAAGGTATATGTAAGGTTTTTTTAATGTATTTTTTATGAGTTTTAATGTATTTTTGAAACTAATTAAGAGAGCAGAAGTCAATGATATATTTTAACTATTTAGCCTGACATGTTTATTGTTCCAAAATATTATTATTATATATATATATATATATATATATATATATATATATATATATATATATATATATATATATATATATATTATATATATATATATATATATATATATAAATAAATAAAATGTGTTCAATGGGCAAAAAAAAATATTATTATTATTATTTTTTTTTTTTACCCAGACATTTAAAAATAACATATTTTAGAGCAGTAATCACAATACAGTGATACCGTGAAACCATGGTATTTTTATCCAAGGTTATCATACCATCAGAAACTTATACCGGCCCATGCCTACAATACAATTCACACAAAGTCCTGTTTTAATCTTTGATTGAAGGGCATAGAGAAATCCAAAAAGACTGAGTGACAATGCACTGTTTATAAACCTTCAGACTTCTCCGTAATGCAGAACAACAATGAAACACAACAACAATGGCGACTGGGAGAGGACAGCCATTTTGTAAACATCAAGCAGTATCATTGATCTATCAAATGGCATAGAAAATGAGCAAAACAAGTGACATAGATGGTATGTCTCCTTAACAAAGCAATGAATGATGGCGAGTTTGGTCTTTTTTATTGAGCAAATGCATAGCACAGTTGAGAAAGTCCATTTTTCATGCTTTAGAATGTGTGTCACACGGTTTAACGATCTCCTGAAATGGGTATTGCCACACTTGAAACAATGCACATGACATTGTGAGCAACTTATCCAAAAAAAAATGGCTTTGGTGAGCTGTTTTGGACTGCCAAAACAAACTAAAAAGCATAGTTGCAGCCACATTTTGTTCAAAATCATGTCATTTCTGTTAGTTCTTTGATTTTGTTTGTTGCTTACTCTCCAAATTTGAGTAAATCATTGTTAAAACCAGATGGATCCAGAATGAGAAATTGCCTTACTAAAGCCATGAGGGGGGAAAAAAATCCACTAAACCTTTTTATCTTGATATATGGCTGCTAAAGTGTTCTGGATGGTTTCGTACTAGCTCAGATGACAAACGTCTTCATCCTTTTTCAGGCCAAGTCCAATAAACTAAAAATAATGTGGAAGTTGAATTGACAAACTGAGATCTGACATACTGTACTACATTTTCACAGTTACAGCAGAAAAGTAATATTGCATAACTTCCCAAACACCTGCACCTTCAACTAGAGAAAGCAAAAGGAGGTGGATGTGAGACTTCTGAGGTGTAACTGCGAAACAGAGCTGGTTTATTTTGCCCCTTCATCAACACTTCAGAATCGGCTGCCAGAGCATTCAAGATGAACTCAAGATAAACCGACACAAATGAACAGGCTGGTTCAGCGGTACTAATATATCTATATTTAACTAGACTGATGCGGCCATAAAGGCTCGGCACTTGGTGGCTCATCCAAATCCTAGTCAAGCCACCAAAGGACATCAACTTGGCACATGAAACTGCCCTTCCTTTGACCACTGCAGTTTTGCCCCTGGGCGAAGCACTTAACCCTCCGCTGCTCCCATCAAACTGTAATATTTTCAGCACTCAGGCGAACACTCGGAGACTCTCTGGATGAATAAATGTTGAATTTGTTTGATGAATTCTAACATTTGCAGCCATTAGCTGACGATTGTCGAATTCCTGCATAGCTACGAATCTGTATTTTTCAAAGGGTTGCTAAGAAGTCAGAGAGATAACAGCTCACTTGCTAGTATGCTTTTAGCATGTTGATACAGTACATGATTGCTAAGGTGTACTGAGTCTTTGTTCGATGGTTGCTTTCTTTCTACTTCTATAAAGTATTGTTTGTGAAGAGTATGCAAGTTTTGCGACATGCTACTTTCTTGTTCTGTTGCTTAGATATGTGCCCTGTCAACCATCTAGTCACGTCAGCCACATTTCTTTCATATTCAATTCCCTACCATATTGAAGAAGCAGCAGCATGTTAATCTGCCATTTTGCGAGTCTTTCATGCAGAGAAATCTCTTCAGGTTTTTTGCTTAATTATGTATTCGGAAGACCAAATTAGGTCTTTATAAAAGTTCACGTTGATGTTGCAGATGAAATATAATGCTGAACTATGAAATACATATTTTCCATAAGACTTGATCAATCAAGCCTCTCAAATTAACAGTGAATCTTGGGTGTCCGCCATGTTTGTAGTTTACTAACACATTCTACCTGTGTTTGTAGTTCTAACTCACATCCAATGCGCAATGTCTTGTGGGCAATTTAGTGGTTAGAGTATACTCACAAATCTGCACTTGGAATTTCTACCAGAATTAGCAGACCACAAGGGTAACTTTGGCATATTTGTTTATTCAGTCATTCATTTTCTTGTCGGCTTTGTCCCTTGCGGGGTCGCCACAGCGGAATGAACCGCCAACTTATCCAGCACGATTTTACGCAGCGGATGCCCTTCCAGCCGCAACCCATCTCTGGGAACTTCCACACACACATTCACACTCATACACTATGGACATTTTAGCTTACCCAATTAACCTGTACTGCATGTCTTTGGACTGTGGGGGAAACCGGAGCACCCGGAGGAAACCCATGCAAACGCAGGGAGAACATGCAAACTCCACACAGAAACACCAACTGACCCAGCCCAGCCGAGGTTCGAACCTACGACCCAGCGACGTTCTTGCTGTGAGGCAACAGCACTACCTACTGCGCCACTCCGTTGCCCCATATTTGTTTAATAATTATATTTTCAAATACTGTTTAGGATGGATAGAATGGAAAATTGGGACTTCTTAATGCAACAAAGAAAATGAAAAACAATGCTAACATGTTTGTATTTTTAGCATGTTAACATATGTTTGTTAGGGTGTTCAAGGTTGGATGGAAGTTGGAACCAAAATGGAGTTGCATTTTTAAAACAATTAAACAGAAAATTCACAATGAAACCCAGCTAAATAATAACAGTGAGTAATTTCTAGCGCATTTAAATGTGGTTAGATGGTTGTTTAGTAGCCAAAGTTGCAACAGAATGGACGGAAATTGCAAACCTTTAGGATATTAATATGTGGTTGCTAAAGTGTTCTAGGTCATTGTTTAGCAGCCAAAGTTAAGTAAAACTACAGTTTTCTAGAAAAGAGAACGAGTTTGGAACCAAGAGACTTTTTAAAGCAAATTAAAAAAACAATGAAAAGTTTTTTTTTTAGCATGTTAGCATATGTTTGCTTAGGTGTTTAAAGTTGGAACTAAAATGGAGTTGCAAAATAAAACAATGAAACAGAAAATGCACCATAAAACTCAGCTAAATAATGGTAGGGAGTCGTGTAGTATGTTGAAGTTGGCTAGATGGTTTAGTAGCCCAAGTTGAGCAAAAACATGGTTTGCTAGAACAAAGTGGATGGAGATCACACAAAAATCAGTGATATGATGCTAGTGAGTGTTTTATGTAATTTAGATGTTGAATTTATTTGATGAACATTTGGAGCCATTAGTTGATGAGTGTCAAAAGTGCTGTCAATCAATCAGACAAATAACAAAAGAAGAATTACACAGTCGAAAGGTGTGAAATAAACAAGTCTTTGTGTAATACAAATGACAACTGATTAAACAATGATGACAATGTCTGTGAGTGTGGATTGGTGAAGGTACAGTTGAAGTCAGAATTATTAGCCCCCCTGTTTATTTTTTTCCCCAAATTCTGTTTAATGGAGAGAAGATTTTTAACACATTTCTAAACATAATGGTTTTATTAACTTATTTCTAATAACTTATTTATTTTATCTTTGCCAAAATGACAGTAAATAATATTTGACTAGATATTTTTCAAGACACTTCTATACAGCTTAAAGTGACATTTAAAGGCTTAACTAAGTTAATTAGGTTAACTAGGCAGGATAGGGTAATTAGTCAAGTTATTGTATAACAATGGTTTGTTCTGTCTATCTGACTATCGATAAAAAAAAATTGCTTAAAGGGGCTAATAATATTGACCTTAAAATGCTTTTTAAAAAAATTAAAAACTGCTTTTATTTTTTATTCTAGCTGAAATAAAACAAATAAGACTTTCTCCAGAAAAAAAATATATCAGGCATACTGTGAAAATGTCCTCGCTCTGTTAAACATAATTTGGGAGATATTTAAAAAAGAAAAAAACAAAGGGGGTTTAATAATTCTGATTTCAACTGTATTCGCAAACTTTTTGTCATGTTCACAATTGATCTGCACTAGATTTTCTTGTGATCTTGATTTTGGAAAACGTGTCCTGAGAACTGACCATAAAAGGTGTTTGTTGTTTTCTCTTGTGCAAAACAACATTTGTTTATGTCTAGGAATAGAAAGAAATAAAAAGTTAAGATCACACCCATCAGGCACACAATGTCATAAGATGTTAATACTAGGTTAAATTTAGGTCGTGACATCAGGTGACCAAAATTCAGTGTCTAGTCAGCGTCTAAGGACAACGTTATGTTGACGTCCAATAATGACGTCAAATGACGTTAATATTTTATTGATTTTAGGTTCCATTTAAGTCCAACATCAAGCCAAAATCTTAAACCAGCGTCATATTGACGTCAAATACTGACATTTATTCGTCAGATATGGCAACCAAAATCAATGTCTGATAGACATCATTGTGCTAACATCCATACAACGTCAAGCTATAACATCATTAGACATTGATTTTTGGTTTATTTTTTGGTTGGATGTTGGACATTGAAATCGGCCTGACGTTGGGTTGTGATGTCAAGCCAATTTTCATTTCTAAACAAAATGCAAAAACGTCAATCTGACGTCCTGTGACTGCTGTCCATGAATTTTTTTTTTTTGTGTGTATTTGTTGGGTCAGGATTACAGGACATATAAGCAGAGGCTGAGAAACAAGTTTTTACTATGTATACGTGTTGACATCAACACATTGAATTGTGTGTTAGTCAAAAAAAAATATTTTTATGTTGAGTTCAAAAGAAAGTTGACATTTCATGACTTCAACTTTTGACAATTAAGTAGAAATATCTTTTTATTCTAGTTAACAATTGAAATCGTAAGAAAATTGGCATTCTGTCAATTACAATTGATTTCAAAATTGATTTGTAGTCTTGTGAATACACTATTTTTTTCAATTAAATCAGAAGAAAATGTTAGTTACGTAAATATCATGACAATGTTAAGCTTAAATCACAAAAAACATAGCAAATTACAAAAAAAAACCTTATACCGTTATTGTGAAAATCTCAAGAAAATAGCTCTTATGTCAAGTTTACTAGAAAACCAAGCTGATAATATGTCAATCACAAATTTAAAAAAAAAGTTAAATATATCATAAATGAAATTACAACTTCTCATAAGCATCATAAAATTTTACACTAGAAGTTACACTAAAAGAGCATAAGAAAAAAAACAAGTTACAGTTCATCGTCATTGTTCTGAAATTTAAATCCAGTCACCAAAACGCTAAACAAATAAACTACCAATAAGCGAAAAGGATGATGTCATAATTTCAACAGCTTGAGATTCCGGTGCACAAAACAACTTGCCGATCTGTAATCTAATCAGCCACAAGCATAAGCAGAGTAATTATTTTTCTGTAAAAAGAACAAAGAAAAACTGTTTGTTCCCAAAATAAATGTACCTTTAAGCATCTGACGGCATTCTTGTTACCCCAATGCTTTGTTTACGGTGCGAGTTGCCATTATATAAAAGCCACCATGAGGCTCAGACTCTTTTGTTTGCAGTTTCTGTCGTTTTTTTTTTTTTTTTACATTGCCTTGGTGTGTGGGCTGCTTTATTCAATTCCCTATATTCATTAGGGACTGACAATGCAAGTGAGGCCAGTGTGTTATTACCGCGGGGACTCTCAAAGGTCCAACACAAAGACTGTTTTCTGCATAGCACCTGTAGTATGTAGTACACACCAATCTGTGAAAGCCCAGGAGAGATAAAGCATCGCCTTCATAGAGACCACGGTCACGTCCTCCCGTGCTTTTTGACTGTTTTGGTGCAGAACGAAACGCTGCCGCAGACATTTGATGCTAGTAAAGGAGTAAGAATGTTAATTACTGAATATAACAAAATGTGCGTTCCATCGTCTAACGTTCAAGGCTGTGGTGAAGCAAAAAGTCGTGTTTTACATGAGTACAAATGGGGAATCTTGAAGCATTAGAATGAAGGTCTGCAAATTGTTTGTTAAAGCTTTCTTATGTAATCCGACACACTGAATTGAATGTATCGGTTTATGAAATAATGATTTTACAAAAAAAATCTAAAGTAAAATATGCAAAAGTGCCAACTGAAATGAATATTTTTGAAGTCTCTCTCTGTTTATACACTCACTGGACACTTTATTAGGTACACCTGTCCAACTGCTCGTTAACACAAATTTAAATCAGCCAATCACATGGCAGCAATTCAATGCATTTACGCATGTAGACATGGTCAAGACGATCTGCTGCAGTTTAAACTGAGCATCAGAATGGGAAAGAAGGATGATTTAAATGACTTTGAATGTAGCATGGTTGTTGGTGTCAGACGGGCTGGTCTGAGTATTTCAGAAACTGCTGATCTACTGGGATGTTCACGCACAACTATCTCTAGGGTTTAAAGAGAATGGTCCAAAAAGAGAAAATATCCAGTGAGCGGCAGTTCTGAGGGCAGAAATGTCTGTTGATGCAAAAGGTCAGAGGAGAATGGCCAGACTGGTTCAAGCTGATAGAAAGGCAACAGTAACTCAAATAACCACTTGTTATCACTGAGGTATACAGAAGAGCATGTCTGAACACACAACACATCCAACCTTGAAACAGATGGACTACAGTAGCAGAAGACCACACCGCGTGTCACTCCTGTCAGCTAAGAACAGGAAACTGAGGTTACAATTTGCACAGGCTCACCAAAATTGGACAATAGAAGATTGGAAAAAAGTTGCCTGCAAAAAAATGCTTTTCTTACTTAGATTTTTGATCTTGTTTCTAGTCGAAATATCTAAAAATTCTTAAATCAAGAAGCATTTTCTAGACACGCAAAACATGTTGTCTTGTTTTAAGAAATAATATGCCAAAATTAAGTGAGTTTTTTCTTAAAACAAGCAAAATAATCTGCCAATGGGGTAAGCAAAATAATCTTATGTCGAAAGGTAAAGCAGGATTATTTTGCTTACCCCATTGGCAGGTTATTTTTGCTTGCTTTAAGGAAAAACTCACTTAATTTTGGCATATTATGTCTTAAAACAAGACAATATGTTCTGCTTGTCTAGAAAATGCTTCTTGATTTAAGAATTTTTAGATATTTGGATTAGAAACAAGATCAAAAATTTAAGAAAAGCAATTTTTGCAGTGGCTGCGACATTCAGATGGTAGGGTCAGAATTTGGCATCAACAACATGAAAGCATCCTGCCTTATATCAATGGTTCAGGCTGGTGGTGGTGGAATAGTGTGGGGGATATTTTCTTGGCACACTTTGAGCCCATTAGTACCAATTGGGCATTGCGTCAACGCCACAGACTATGTTAGCTTCCAACAGTAATGCTGCGTTCCATTGTTTATGTTAAAAATGTTAAATGTGTGTCCTTGTTACAGTGTAACATTTCATTTACTGTAACTACAGAGTAATGTAGTTTCATTTCATACACTTGCCATATGGTTAGGGTTATAATGTAGACTAGGTTTAAGGTCTACTTATTAGAATTATTTCTAGCATATGTGTAATAGAAGTCTTTTCCACCAACTCCGCTGATTGGCTATTGTGTTTAAACAGATATGACTGGGATTGGTTGTTACGATCAAGGCTTTACAAGTGCAAATTTGTTTTTAGAAGCTAGAATTTCATGAAAACGTACAATGTTTTGTTGCTGAAGCGTCAAATGCAACTAGGTTTCGGACCATGAATGATGCTAATCACTGGTAACAGAAAGATGCAATGCTAACATTTATTCATTAATTTTCCTTCAGCTTAGTCCCTTATTTATCAGGAGTTGCCACATTGGACTGAACCGCCAACTGTTCCAGCATGTTTTATGCAGCAGATGCCCTTCCGGCCGTAACCCAGTACTGGGAAACACCCATACACTCATTTACACACACTATGGCCAATTTAGTTCATCCAATTAACTTGTGGGGGAAACCAGAGCATCCAGAGGAAACCCACGTGAACAAGGGTAGAACATGCAAACTCAGAAATGCCAACTGGCTCAGCTGGGACTTGAACCAGCAAGGTTCTAGACTGTTGTGAGGTGCTAACCACTGAGCCATCGTGCTAACCATGCTAACATTTGCTAAAACGAATTTAGTCCAAATGCAATTGTTCGACTGCTAACACCAACAAAAAAAGTTTTCCAAACCACATTTCTACAGAAGACTTGACGCCAAGCAATGCTAACACATTTCTGAGAAGTCTATGATTATCAACATAGATACTATTCATGATTTTAGAGTGGAATTCAGCATGCTGTAAGCCTTACATCACCATTTCATCACTACTTTCCAAAATGTAACTTCCAGCTTCCTGATTTTAATGGAACGTACGTAGCATCTGTCCCTGGCAAAACGGCAATCAACTGATGTGCTTTACTAAAATACATGATTATGAAAACAACTCAGCGGATGTGTCAAGAAATTCAAGTGCCAGTTCCGAGGTAGTCAGACGATCTGCGCTGCTTTTTTTTTTTTGCCTTTGAACTTGCCAAGATTTCTGATTGCTGTCTTGGCCTGCACTACGGCACACAGCGAGGGTTTTCGCTCAACACTTCGCTATTTCCATCAGAATTGATGTACAGACTCCGATTCGTCATCAAAGGCTGTCAAGACTGTCACATGTTCTGAGGTTTGTTTTATCATCTGTAGGCTTTGATAAGCATTCAGTAGTGGGAATCTGCTGAAACGACTGGGTTTCCAGAAACACACACACAGACTGTACACAAGAGCAACAGCGGCTAACGTTATTAATATGTTAAGAGGCCGCAAGCGGGGAGAAAAATCTATCACTTTCTTTCCTCGGGAGATGAAAGAGAAATGGTGCATCTGTTCTACTCTGTGTTTTCTGAGAGCAGATTCAGTTTAGACTCGAAAAGCTTTTGCCCAAGGAGTTGCGACAGAAGGCAATTCTAGCGTACTGTGCGAAAAATAGCATGTAATGCACTGTCACATACTTGTTTTGAATTGTGATTATGTTGCAGGTTTAGCTCCGTCTATAGTTATCCTTATTTTTTTAAAACATTGAGGAAATGAATACAATCCATTTGGTTGTAAATTCAGTAAATAAATAAATGTTTTTGAAAATAACATGTACATACACTAGGGTTGCAGGGTTTACCGGTTCTATGGTAGTATTGTGATATGGCTACAAAATACTGGAGGTGCCACTGTACGTAGTTTGGACAGACATTTTAGATATATGTTTTAGATATTTTAGGACTTTTGAGACTCTACAAAAGAGATAAATATAGTCTATATTTATAATTAACATTTACAGGTATTAAATATTAATATCTTATCATATTCATTTAAAATTAATATATATTTAGCACATAGTTGTTGTTTTTTTTTTTCAATTTAGATTTTTGATTTGTCTTCAGTTTTTGTGTTTGTTTTTGAGGTACGTAATCAAAACAAAATAAATATATATTAAAAAAAAAAAAAAAAGAGAGAGAATAAAAACATTAATCAAAACCAAAAGCCAAAACATACTGAAAAAAAATACTTCAGGGTCAAGATAATAAAAACACAATATATATTTTTAATTTAAATAACTATTTTGAATAAAATAAACATAAATAATATAATATAATATAATTAATATAATATAATATAATATAATATAATATAATATAATATAATATAATATAATATAATATAATATAATATAATATAATATAATATAATATAATATAATATAATAATATAATCCTTGTTTGAAACCAGACTCATTTTATTCTAACTGCTAAAACACTGTCTGAAGAGAAAAAAAAATAATAATAATAATAATAATAAAAAGCATGTGTATAAGAGGGACACTCAGCACATTTTCAAGGTTACAGTCCTTCCTGTCACATAAAGATATAAAGTTTATGAGCTTTAGCGTTTCCATTGTGCTATAAATGTGGATGTGTAAAATAAGGCATCTCCTCGAGCCCAGAGGGCAGAAAGCCCATCGCTCATGTTCGGTAATGTGCAACCTCAATCTCCAGACACAGATGACTAAATGATTGCTCTGTAAATTCAACAAGACCTTTTTTGCCTGCCCTGTGATTTTATAGAAAGAGACGATCTGCGGTGCATCATCCTCATTCAAACACTCCTGTAAGTCAAGCTGAGGACAGGGACTCAATTTTGGCTAGTTAACATGGTCTAATTCATTTATTCATTTCCGTTTCAGCTTAGTCCCTTAATTAATCAGAGATTGCCACAGCGGAATGAACCACCAACTTATCCAGCATAGGTTTTATGCAGTAGATGCCCTTCCAGCTGCAACCCATCACTGGAAAACATCCATCGACACTTATTCACACTCATACACTACGGACAATTTAGCTCACCCAATTCACCTATAGCGCATGTCTTTGGACTGTGGGGGAAACCAGAGCACCAGGAGGAAACCCACGTGAACACAGTGAGAACATGCAAACTCCACACAGAAATGCCAACTGACCAGCTGAGGCTCGAACCAGCGACCTTCTTGCTGTAAGGGAAAAGAGCTATCCACTGCGCCACTGTGTCGTTCATGGTCCAATTAGACAATGCTAATTAACTGAAGCAAAATTGACAGTTTGAACAATTCCCTTTGTATGTATGTGCTGTATTTAGCAAGCTAACAACTTAACCTCCAAATTTAGCATGCTGCATAACTGTTTAAAAGACGTTTTAACAACAAGATACGTTTTTGAATAGGTAATAAATGTAAATGCAAACAGTTTAGCATATAATTTAAAATAGAGAGCTAACAGCTAAACATTTTAGCTTAGCATAAACAGTAACGGATTTAAAAAAACTTTGCGATGAACTAGAACAAGATATAATATAACAAGATGAATGAAAACAGTTTAGCATAGCTATGTAAAGCTAACAGTTTAGCCTATTAGCATAACAGTGCTAAATGGTTAAAGATGTTTAGCTAGGACAAGATCTAATGATAACAGGCTTTTAAACAGGACATATAGTGAAAATTCGATCAGTGTAAATCATATTTGAGCATAGCAAGCTAACATTTTAGTATTTTAGCTTAGCATATTGCTAACTGGTTAAATTTTTTTTTAAGTAGAACAAGATTTTATAAGTTATTTTGAACAGGGCGACGCAGTGGCACAGTAGGTAGTGCTGTCGCCTCACAGCAAAAAGGTTGCTGGTTCGAGCCTAAGCTGGGTCAGTTGGCGTTTCTGTGTGGAGTTTGCATGTTCTCCCTGCGTTCACGTGGGTTTCCTTCGGGTGCTCCGGTTTTCCCCCACAGTCCAAAGACATGCGGTACAAGTGAATTGGGTAGGCTAAATTGTCCGTACCCTTGCTGAAAAAAACAGCTTAAACAGCCTAAGCTGGTTGGCTGGTTTTAGCTGGTGCACCAGCCTGGTTTTAGAGGGGGTTTGGCCATTTCCAGGCTGGTTTCCAGCCATTTCCAGCCTGGTCTTAGCTGGTCAGGCTGGAAAATGACCAGCTTAAACCAGCTAAAACCAGCTTGACCAGCCTAATTTAAGCTGGACATAGCTGGTTTTGGCCGGTCAAGCTGCTTTTAGCTGGTCATGCTGGTCTGTACTCATGGCTAGCTTTCTTCAGTCTTTTTTAAGTGTAGTGAATCACTAGTGTGAATTGCATTGTGGGATAGAGGGGCCTTCAAAAGTGTGCTTTTTTTTTTTGCACAGAAACCAGTACCTTCTTCTGATGTGTGACAAACCGAGAAAATACATGACGAATCAGGAAAATCATTCCTGCTCTTTCCTGTGTGTGTTTTTCGGGGAAGTTAATTAAATGTGTGACTCTCTTTTTTGTCTCAATTCTGTTATCTTCTCCAGCGCTCTATGCCGTCTTTGTTAAGTTATTCATTTCACACGTCTACAGTCACTCAGTCAGACACTGTCTGGATAATAATAATATAAAAAAGAAGATATAAAGTCCTTATCAGGCCCCAATGATCTAAATATAATCTGTGTGAGAAGGACCAAAACAGTGGGGAAACGTGAAGATAAGCGGTCGTGCTGAAACACACACTCACACACGCGGCTGAAATCTCTTTATTCTCTAGTCTTTAGTCTCTAGTGAATAGCTGTGGTCACCTGAAGGCAAGCTCCATTCCTCAATGACAAAACAAATCCCCACACAACCAAGAAAAATAGCCAAGAAAGAGTTTCAAAATAACACACAGTGATCCAAAGGCAGCGGTCCCATTGCTGCTCGCTCGCATTTTTATTTTTGCTTTGTTTTTTTCTCTCCTCAGAACCAAATAAAAGAGAATCTAAAACTACTTTGTCAAGGTTAGTTAGCCACTGGAGTGGATGTCAAATATCTGTTTTACTTGGTTTAATGATTGTAGAAACTTGAAAGTATCAAGCTAATCTGAACTCATTAACAATGTTAAATAAAGCATGAAACTGCGTTTAGAAAGCTTTAAAAGATGTGTAACGAGATATTACCAAATCAGACCAAGTATTTTGCAGCTCTTGAATTTCTCTCATTTTCATGAGAGATGAAAAAGCGCTAATATTAAAGTTTTTCACTGTATTTTTTATTCATTTAGCTACACATTTTACTTTGCCACAATGGCAGCTTCTCAAATATTACACAATGTTCTCTTTTTACCACCTATGTTACCTTAAATTCTTAATTTTTAGCAACAAATAGTAACAAATAATCGACAAGGCAAAGCTAAAACAAATGCTAAAAAAACGTTTTTTGAGCAGGAACTGAATTGAAAGGGTAAATGGATTAGCATATGCAAATATTTGCTCGAATATAATAGGCTAACAGTTTAGCCTTAGCATAATGATAACATGATAAACATTTCTGATCAGCTAGAACAAGATGTCATGAAAGCCAAGATATCATGATAACAAGCTATGTTTTTTAAAAAGACACTGAATGCAAATGCTAACGGTTTAGCACTAATTTTAAGATCTCAACCTAACAGCTACAGTATATATTTCTTTAGCATAGCTTTAACTGGATAAAATAAAGCTGGTTTCGCTAGAACAAACAAACATGATCTTTAGCATAAAGAAAATAAGGTACTGAAAGAAAATGTTAATGGTTTAGCATAAATGTAAAGATTTTAACCGACAGTTTAAAATAAAACTGGTTTAGCTAGAGCAAGATAACACGATAGCAAGCTTTAGCATAATGATTGATTAAAAACATTTCTGATGAGCAAGAGTTAAGATATCATGATAGCCAGCAATGGCTTTCAAAATTTATTGAATGAAATGCTAACAGTTTAGCATAATAACTTTAAAGGTTTCAACCTAACATTTTAACTGCTTAACATATAAGTGATTTAGCTGAAGATAACATGATAACAAGCTTTAGCATAATAGTAACACAATTACACATTATTAGCAAGAATAAGATATCAAAATAACAAGCTAAGATTTCCAAAAGGTACTGAATGGAAATGCTAACGTTAGCATAGTTTTAAAGATCTCAACTTAACATAGCTTTAACTGCTTAAATCAAACTGATTTAGCTGAAAAGGATAAGATAACAAGCTTTAGCATAATTGTAACACAAATAAATATATATTTTTAGTAAGAACAAGATATCAAAATAACAAGCAAACTTTTCCAAAAGGTACTGAATGAACGCTAATAGTTTATCTCATCCTAGCTTTAAATAGCTACAATAAATCTGGTTTAGCTAAAACATACATTCATTTATTTTCTTTTCAGCTTAGTCCCTTTATTAATCTGGGATCGCCACAGTGCAATGAACCGCCAACTTATTCAGCATTTGTTTTACGCAGCGGATGCCCTTCAAGCTGCAACCCATCTCTGGGAAACATCCATACACACTCATTCACACTCATACACTACGGACAATTTAGCCAAACCAATTCACCTGTACTGCATGTCTTTGGACTGTGGGGGGAAAGCGGAGCACCCGAGGAAGGAAACCCACGCAAAACGCAGGGGGAGAACATGCAAACTCCACACAGAAACGCCAACTGACCCACCCCGAACCAGCGACCTTCTTGCTGTGAGGTGACAGCACTACCTACTGCGCCACTGCGTTGCCCTTAGCTAAAACAATGTTAACAAATTATGTTTTAAACAGGCAGCTAATTAAAATGCTAATAGTTTAACATATATTTAAAAGACAACAAGCTAACATCTTACTCTCCAAGCCCAACAAAAAAATTCTAATGATTATTTGATGGCATTATGTAAACAAACACTAATTTAAAGGTATAAATTTGATATGCAAGGCACCTTTATGACTTCTTATTGTGTTTCACTTTTCTAAACAAGTCACAACCACGAAAAATGAAGGACAGGTCAAAATTACGCATCGCAATCCACCTGCAGACATGTATTAGGAATGTAAATGGAGGTCAATGCTAGTTTTGCATTATCTTTAACCCACAAGGCTAGTTTGTCTTAACTTTCCTGACAAAGAAAAGTGTGAGTCTGCCTCCAATAAAGCTCTGTCTCTCTCTCTCTCTCTCTCTCTCTCTCTCTCTCTCTCTCTCTCTCATTTTCTCCCACTATCTGTCCCAGATTCGAATACCTCCAGGAGAGAGAGAGAGTTGATATCTGCTCTGCGGACTGATAATGTAAATTATGAATGTTCAGTTATGACAGGTGCGCGGAGAGCAATTGGAAACCGGACCGCGGTGGAACAAAGCGGCCTGAGCTTGTATTTCCATCCCTCGTCTATTCCACGCCACCAAATTTTATTTACTTTGAAACCCAACCAAGACTAAGATTGAAACGGAACATAAAATGTAAATGTGCAAGTCTTCCCCCCCCGCCCCCCAAAAAAGCTTGGCTTATGAGCGCTAACATCTTACCAGCGGTTCAGCTGAAGGTGAGGATGATGAATAACTCCATATGTTAAATTATTACGCTCGTAACCAAATACACGCATTTTCTAGACACGAGCGATGTAACTCATGTGTGTCAACAGTAAAAACGCCAGGTTGCAATACATCAAATCGTAACATTTTAGCTGCGGTTTCCATATAAACCTCTCTTGCTGTTTCCCTTTCCGCAATCCTCACTTCATCATGTGGAGAAACCCTAATTGCTTTTTTTTTTTTTTTTTTTTGCTGAAACCCATTATTACATTAAGCTTATCTCAAGTGAAGCTGGATTCAGATTTGTTGTGGGTTAAAAATCTGTCAAACGGTCTTAAAATGAGGAAATAATGGCTTTGTTTTTAAGATGGAATTTCATCATAAAAGGTCAAAGTCTTGACCTGCAGCTGCTGCAAGGAATTGCTTGTAAATTTCATATTAGGTTAAATGATTTAAACATGAACAACTGAAGAAAAACTCAAATATATTGTAAAATGGACTCAGATAAGCTTAGTTTCTAGAATTTTTACAGGAAATAATGACCTATTTAATAAAAGTTGCTCAGAAAATTGATAAAAAAAGTTGAGAAAAAAGTGATTTTTGGTGCATCTATCTATATCCAATAATGAGTAGAACAAATGAATAGTTTCCTTTAATTTATTTTATGTCTACATTCAAAAATTTACACAGGAAACTGTAAATGTTTAATTTTTACTTGATTTGTTGTGGGTTTGTTTTATTTATTTTTATTTTGTAAAAATGCTCCTAAAATGAAGAAATAATTGGTGTTTTTTTTTTTTTTACATGAAGTTGGAATTTGATTCTAAAGGTTAAAGCAAACTTTTTTTTTACTTAGTAATTTTCAGTAAATTTCATGTTGAATTAAACATGAACATTTCAAGTACAAAGAGAGAAGAAATGAAGAGTTCAGATGCAAAAACATCTAAAAACCATCTGAAATTTTCTTCTGAAATGAGCAATGAAATGAGGAATTATCAGGTTCCTTGTTTTATAGATTTAGTAGGACTAATCGAGGAACGAATTGTTCGATTTCATAATTACTTATTAAAAGATGACATTAATTAAAACAAGGATACCCATTAATAAGACGTGGTCGTGAAAGCGAATTTGTAATTCAAATTATGTTCAGAGCTTCGTAGTTTAAAATAGACTAACCGTCAGTTAAACTATATATAAGATAACACACACAGCTGTTTAAATATATAAGCTATAAAATACACAAAGAAAAAAGCACATGAAAGAATGCCACTTTGAAACAGAAACTTGTTTTATCAGCGTGCTTTAATTTAAAAATAAAAATATATTTAAGATTTATTAGTTATAAAAATTAGAGTTAGCCTACTAGAGAAGTTTTATGTTGGAGCGGGATCGGAGCGGTATTGGTTTACCAGCAAGCGTAAGCGGAACGTTACAGATCGCTTGCTTTGGGCAGTTAGCAACTGAGTGAAGCGCACGACCTTGGAGCGAATGCTTAGCGGAGCATCACACCGCTCACATGCTCTGGCTGCAACAGTATATCAGTTCAGTATGTTCACTATTTTACATAACTGCCCCCTGCTGGTCATGTCTTTCTTGTATTAGACCATTTTGGGCTGTGCCGCGCAGTACTGCAGCACTGCAGCACTGCATGTATTCACATTCATTTACTTGCACATTCTCAGTAGCCACATCTGTATGTGTAGGTTCAGTAACTTTTATGGCACAAAATAAGTCATTTCCAGTCTTTAAAGTAAAATAAAAAAAACAAACAAAGGAGGCTGAAAAAAAAATTTCATTTTCGACTGAAATTTCAGACGGCACTTGATTTTTGCACATGAACTCTTCAAAAATAGTTTTTATAGGAAAAATAAACAAGAAAAATGATCCTTTTCAGTATTATTCATTTTTACAGTGAGAGTACATCACTAAAAACTATTAAAAATCATTACATCTGCATCTAAAGGATACTAATTATCCCAATAAGCTTACCAAATTAATAATTTTAACAATTAAACATGATCTTTTAGGGTGAAAGAGTTCAGAGAAATCGGTATGGAATTAAGCAGCAAAAATGAACAAATAGTGTTAAAAGCACATAAAAATAAATAAATAAATAATAAAAAAAAAATCACAAATTTATTTATTTTTTGTATTATAATTATAATTAAATTGGGGGAGAATGGATGACAGAAATATGAAGAAAAAATATGTTTTTGGAGCAAACTTTGAAAATAATCAGAGCCATCAATGAATAATTCATTTAAAAAACCCGGAGGAAACCCACGCGAACGCAGGGAAAACATGCAAACTCCACACACATCCAACTGACCCAGCCGAGGCTCGAACCAGTGACCTTCTTGCTGTGAGGTGACAGCACTACTTACTGCACCACTGCGTCGCCAAATTATTATATTATATTATATTATATTATATTATATTATATTATATTATATTATATATATTATATATTTATTTGGCAATAAGATGAGACTTTAAAGACTTCATATAAATTCATATTTAGATCAAAGGATTTGCTAGTTAATTTCACATTAAAGTAAAAACACTTGAAGTAGAAAGACTAAAATATCTTGTAAAACACACTCCAATAATCATAGTTTATTCATTTTTTATAATGTTCTAATTCTCATTTTTTTCAAAGATCTTTAAATAAGCAAAGAAGGGTTATGTTTTTTGTGTTAAGGTGGTAATTTATACTAATTTATAACTCCGAAATTGACAGTACACTTCACAAAAAAATGAGTTGAATTAAACATGAACACCTTGAATTAAAAAAGACTAAAAGAATATGTAAAACACTCCATTAATCATAGTTTAATCTTTTTTGTGTGCATGCATGTGTAACACTAAAAACTGGGGAAGAGAAAGTTTCATAATTATCTGAATAAACTTAAACGCATCATTTTGAACAATTGAAAGGATCATCTTTTCATCTTTCAAGAAGAAAGAATTCACTGAAAACTTTCTGAACTGAATAATATGTTGAAACTAAGCAACAAAAAATTGCTTGTTTTGAACTTTAACACTTTTATCTAAAAGATTTGCATAAAAAAATCTTAATTAGAAAGGTCAGAGAATGGATTAAAAACGGACAAGAAAAGAAGTGTGCTTGCATATCCTATATACATATCATTTTTTCATTTACAAAAACGGCTTTAATATATACTATATACTATATATAATATACAGTTGAAGTCAGAATTATTTCTCCCTTTTGAATTTTGTTTTTCTTTTTTTAAATATTTCCCAAATTATGTTTAAGAGAGCAAGTAAATTTTTCATGTTATGTCTGATAATATTTTTTCTTCTGGAGAAAGTCTTATTTGTTTAATTTCGGTTAGAATAAAAGCAGTTTTTAATTTTTTAAAAACCATTTTAAGGTCAATATTATTAGCTCCTTTAAGCAATTTTTTTTTTCAATAGTCTACAAAACAAACTATCATTACACAATAACTTGCCTAATTACCCTAACCTGCTTAGTTAAGCTAATTAACTTAGTTAAGCCTTTAAATATGGCGACGCAGTAGGTTGTGCTGTCGCCTCACAGCAAGAAGGTCGCTGGTTCGAGCCTCGGCTGGGTCAGTTGGCGTTTCTGTGTGGAGTTTGCATGTCCTTCCTGCGTTCGCGTGGGTTTCCGTCGGGGGGGGGTTCTGGTTTCCCCCACAGTTCAAAGACATGCAGTACAGGTGAATTGGGTAGGCTAAATTGTCCGTAGTGTATGAGTGTGAATGAGTGTGTGTGGATGTTTCCCAGTGATGGGTTGCGGCTGGAAGGGCATCCGCTGCGTAAAAACGTGCTGGATAAGTTGGCGATTTATTCCGCTGTGGCGACCCCAGATTAATAAAGGGACTAAGCCAAAAAGAAAATGAATGAATGAAGCCTTTAAATGTCACTTTAAGCTGTCTAGAAGTGTCTTGAAAAATATCTATTAAAATATTATTTACTGTCATCATGATAAAAGAAATCAGTTAAGAAATGAGTTATTAAAACTATTATGTTTAGAAATGTGTTGAAAAAAATCTTCTCTCCGTTAAACAGAAATTGGGAAGAAAATAAACAGGGGGGCTAATAATTTATACATATATATATTATTAATAATACAGACTTCAACTGTATATACTAGTAATGTATACTAGTATTTTTTTTTTAAGTCTGCATTTATTTGATTCAAATTAAGTAGTATTACAATTTCTTATAAAAAAAGTGTAACATTATAATTATGTTTACGGACACTTTAGGACTTCCCTGAATAAAAGTGTTGAAAGTAATTTGGTCTGCACTTTTATACTATTTTGGAGTTTTATTTTTAAATACCATCAAATGCTTATTGTCCTAGATATGTCTGACAAGATTTTGGGGATATAAACCATAGTTAAATTAATTCAATTTTAGTGGGTTTCTTTTGTAAATCATGATAGAAAATGATAATAATCATTGTTTTTGTTCAGTACTACGTTACAGAAATGTACTGCCGTTAATCATTTTTGAATCCAGTCACATTTAGTTTAGCTTAGCATAGATCATTGAATCCGATTAGACCATGTAATCTGAATAAACTTATATCTGAATAAACTTAAGCACAACATTTGAACAATTAAATGATCATCTTTTTATCTTTTTAGATGAAAGAATTGTAAGAATTGAATCAGATTAGACCATTGAATCGGATTAGATCATTAGCATCTCGTTCAAAAGTTTAAAAAAAAACATTTTTGATAATTTTCCTATTTAAATCTTGAGTCTTCCGTAGTTACATCATGTAACTTAATTTCCGATGGAAAATAAAAAGTAGTTTCTAGGCCGAAATACCTGAGAACTATACTCTTATTCTGGCATGTTAATCAGGGGACTTTGCTGCTGTACAATAGCTGAAGCAGGTGCAGTGATCATAGAAGAGCCAAGTAATTTTTGAATGAGATGGTAAGCTAAGCTAAGCTAAAAGTGCTATCTAGCCATAAAAGTCGAGTTGATCTACCATGGAGTCTTGGTTAGGATGAGCAGCAGAAAACAAAAATGTCCAAAACATCCATAACATAGCACTAAATTTAAACACAATATAAACACAATGCAAATCCATTCTGTCTTATAGCCAGATGTGAAATAGATGAGGTTTTACCGCGGCAGTGAACACCCTCGTCGTATCCGTCTTCACAGTCTCGAACTCCATCGCAGAGTTTACTGAAATGAACACATTTGCGGGTCCCGAGACACTGGATGTGATTAACAGGACACCGCACTTTCACCTGCCGCAAACCTGGAGAACACAAACACAGACATACCCATTTTATTTATATTAAGGCAAGAATGCTGCAGGCAAAAACCATGTTTTGGGAGCTTTTTGGTAATTGTTTTTCAGTGTAATGTAAAGTAAACATCCAAAATAGACTTTTAAATGTTCTTTTGTTACACTTGATAGATTTGTGTCTTTAGATTTCAATTATAAAGGCTGTTTTCCCAAAATGAGTCATGAACCTCAACTTCAGCAGCTTTCCAGACACCAAACTTCATATCTGTATTCTAAAGCTTTTTATAAAAGGATATCCATTTTATTCTACAATTTAAAAACAATTTAGTTTTAAAAATGTATTTATTTCCTGGCTGTTCAAAGTATTTTCTGAATTATGATTAAAAAAGATATAATAAACTAATGATGACTATTATGACAACAACAAAAAAGTATTTTTACACATTTTTAAAAATGTATGCAAATTAGTACATATTTAATTAAATAATGCCTTATCTGCATATTTGAATACAACATTTTAGAATACTTGTAATACAAAAAAGTGTGTGCGATTCTTTATGTAAGCAATCAGTTAGGGAAGTATATGATGATAATACTTTAACTTTTTACCCTATTCACCTGAAGCGCCTTAAAACATTTATCATGCACCGTAGGAAAAGAAAAGTTGCCATTGATCAAACTTCAAGCAGAATTTGTAAATGTTGTGAATTTTTAATATACTTTACAGACGGTAATGATGTGCGAAGATAATGACTTTCTTTCGATAAAAACA
Organism: Danio kyathit; assembly: GCA_903798195.1. Lineage (NCBI taxonomy): Eukaryota > Metazoa > Chordata > Actinopteri > Cypriniformes > Danionidae > Danio > Danio kyathit. Next base: position 21,851,263 of record LR812540.1, read on the forward strand.
TTAAGTGTGCTTTTTATTTGTAAGAAAACATGCATGAAGTGTTTTGAGTTTGACGTTCGAACAATTTTCACACAGAAATTGCAAAGCAAATTTTATAAAATAACCAAGAAGTGACAAGTAACAGGGTAAAAATAAATGAATTGCAACGGTATGAGAACCAAAAAATATAAAATATAAATATAATATACATAAAATATTAATGATGATTATATTATATACAGTAGTTAGGTTTCCGTCCACCTATTGTTATGGGCATTTTGGAGTATCGCAAAATTAAAAATGCATAATTGAAATGACAAGATGTGCATAAACTAAGAAAATGCGCTTCAAGAGCTTAAACACACAACTGAGATGATTAAATTTGAATTCAATAAAGAAAATAAAATGTGTATAAACTATTATGGAGAAACACATTTACCAAAATTATTTTCTAATGGTTTTTGTTTCAAAGAAGTAATTATATAAAGATAGTAAATAATAATAAGAAAAAATAATAATAATAAAAGCCACATAGCCCCTACTGCCACAAATTAATGTAATATATGTATATAACAAATTAAGTAATATATAAATATAAAATATATAAATATAATATATGGCGATGCAGTGGCGCGGTAGTGCTGTCGCCTCACAGCAAGAACGTCGCTGGGTCGCAGGTTCGAACCTCGGCTGGGCTGGGTCAGTTGGCGTTTCTGTGTGGAGTTTGTTTGTTCTCCCTGCGTTCGCGTGGGTTTCCTCCGGGTGCTCCGGTTTCCCCCACAGCCCAAAGACACAGGTGCGGTACAGGTGAATTGGGTAGGCTAAATTGTCCGTAGTGTATGTGTGTGAATGAGTGTGTGGATGTTCCCAGAGATGGGTTGCGGCTGGAAGGGCATCCGCTGCATAAAATCGTGCTGGATAAGTTGGCGGTTCATTCCGCTGTGGCGACCCCGGATTAATAAAGGGACCAAGCCGACAAGAAAATGAATGAATAAATATAATATATAAATTGGAAAATTATCGAAACTTTTTGGTAATTTTTGAGTCAAATACAATTTAATAATCTATGCTAAGCAATAAATAACAATTAAAGGGGCTAATAATTCTGACCTTAAAATGGTTTAATAATATATATAAAAACTGCTTTTATTCTAGCTGAAAATAAAACAAATAAGACTTTCTCTGGAAAAAAAAAATATAGGAATAACTGTGAAAAATTCTTTGCTCAGTTAAACATCATCTGGGAAATATTTGAAAAAAAAAAAATTCATTAATCTGAGGGCTCATAATTTTCACTTGGAATCTGAAAGTGACAATTTTGTTCTCTTTGAATCATTGCATGTAAACAGTGCTTTATTCGCCAATGTTTTGTGTGCTTTTCCCATTACAGTAAATCTAATTGTTATCTTTAGATGGAAACAGTGACAAAATGTCTAGAATATAACATTTGCAAAGTTCATTCTATAGTATGTGAATTTGCTGTCGCAACTCTATTTATATAAGAACACACAAGCGCATGCTGATCTCCAAAACACTCCCATTATTACTGATTTAAAGCCAACTCTTATTTAAATACACAATACCATGCACAATAAGACTACCGGCTAGATTCTGACACCAGAACTAACAACAAAACAAACCAAATATGACAAAACGCTGCTAAAAACAAAACAGATGAACGAATAAAACCATCCAAGCTCTTGTTTCCACACTTTATGCATCATAAATACTAATAAAAGCCATAAACTGGAGCCTCATCCTCCTTAACTGGATTCACAAGGGTGTTGTGTGTATAAATGTGATGAGCAAAGCTATTTTAATATTCAACTCCCAGCACAGTTTCTCCTAAATATGTCTCTTAAGCACTGGAGATTTCAGTCTCTGGCGAATCTCTTGATTGTGGACAGTGTGACATTTCTAGGGTGTCGCGGGGGATACAAATCACTGCCAAAACGGCAATATTGATCGCCATCCAGCTTCCAGAGTTGTTGGCCTACAGTACGTCTGTCTCCTTAACTTTCAATTTCCTCATAAATGTTAACCCTGCTCTTCTTTTTATTTATTTATTTTTTAGGGAGAAGGGCGGTGTATACACAGGTTTTCCCCCAAAGGCTTTTCCCAATGGGCCTCTGCTCTACTTTTAGAATCTCCGTAAAAAGAGACAATACGTAATTCGACAAATAGGGGAATTGTTGGAACTTTCCTCTCGGTGTACATATTCAGGCTGTTGAAACATGAAAAAATTTATATGTTTGTTTTAGACACAAAGGCAAACCGAGAAGATTTGTACAATTTGTATAGTTCTTTCTTATCTAGTCATTTCTGGCATGGAAGATATACTGTAAAAAAAAAAATCTGTTATTTTACTCTTTTTTTTTTCTGGTATCAGTAAATTTTTGTAAAATAACGGCCATTAAATAACAGAAATTTACTGTAAAATAGCGGACGTCAAGTTACAGAAATTTACTATTAAATAAAGGACTTTAAATTTCAGAAATTTACTGTAAAATAGTGAATGTTAAATTACAAAAAATTACTGTAAAATAACGGACGTTAAATTACAAAAAAAACTGTAAAATAACAGATGTTAAATTACAGAAATTTACTGTAAAATGGCTAACATTAAATTAGAAAAATGTACTGTAAAATAACGGACGTTAAATTACAAAAAATTACTGTAAAATAACAGATGTTAAATAACAGAAATTTACTGTAAAATAGCTAACATTAAATTAGAAAAATGTACTGTAAAATAACGAACGTTAAATTACAAAAAATTACTGTAAAATAACGGTAAAATAATGGACGTTAAATTTAAATTTTTGTAATTTAATGTCCGTTATTTTACAGTAAATTTCTAATTTAACGTCCATTATTTTACCGTTATTTTACAGTAATTTTTTGTAATTTAACGTTCGTTATTTTACAGTAAATTTCTCTGTAAAATAGCGGATGTTAAATTACAGAAATTTACTGTAAAAAAAGCGGACATTAAATTACAGAAATTTACTGTAAAATAGCGGACATTAAATTACAGAAATTTAATGTAAAATAGCAGACATTAAACTACAGAAATTTACTGTAAAAAAGCGGACATTAAATGACAGAAATTTACTGTAAAAAAGCGGACATTAAATTACAGAAATTTACTGTAAAATAGCTGATGTTAAATTACAGAAATTTACTGTTAAATAACGGACGTTAAATTAGAAATTTACTCTAAAATAACAGACGTAAATACAGAAATTTACTGTAAAATAACGGACGTTAAATTACAGAAATTTTCTGCTGAATTACCGTAAATTTCTGTCATTTAATGTCCGCACCGGAGCTAACGGAAAAAAGTGAAATAACTGATTTTTTTCACACATCCTACAAACAAGTAGAATATATATTTTTTTAATTTTACAATTACTTACCATAAATGTATCATTAACAATAATACAAATACAGTAGATATATATATACATTTATATCAAGTTAACTAAAAACTCAACATGATCCAAATTGAGTCCCTCCATTTTCCTCATAAATGATCACCCGACTCATTTTTTTTTTTTTTTCTTCCTTGTGAGTTTTTGGGAGAAAGGAAGTGTATACACAGGTTTCCCCCAAAGGCTTTTCCCAGTGGGTCTCTGCTCTACTTTCATAATCTCTGTAAAAAGAGAATTTGTAATTCAACAAATAGGAGAATTGTTTAAAAATATCCTGTGAGTGTTTCAGGGCCTCTGGATCTCCAGAGAGGTTCAAAAGGATCCGGGTGGCAAAAAGTCAAGAAGGAACCTGAAGATTTGCGAGGGTGATGTAACCTCATTATTTCAGCCTTTTCTATTGTTTCAGACTCTCTCTGATGGCTTCATCCAGCGCGACCCGGCTATTAGTGACGGAGTCTCGCTTACACACTAATTATGAAGGAATCATTGTCATATGATGTCCTGATAACAGATTATTTAAAAAAATAAAATAAAAAAAAACATATAAATCAAATCCTATATTGTATTGTAATAATAAAATGAACAAACATTTTAACATGAATATTTTCATTGTGTGTATATATATATATATATATATATATATATATATATATATATATATATATATATATATATATATACATATATACATACATATATATATACATACATATATACACACACGCATATATATATATATATATATATATATATATATATATATATATATATATATATATATATATATATATATATATATATATATATATATATATATATATATATACACACACATACATACATATATATATATATACACACATACATACATACATACATATATATACACACATACATACATACATACATACATATATATATATATATATACACACACACAAGCACATAAAATGCATAATATCGATTATTTCAGTTTATTTTTTCTATGATCAAATTCAGTTTTTAGGAGGAATTGGAATGAATGAGTTGTTTCTACCAACATTTAGCATGAATTAATAACTTGGTAGCATGAATGAATAAGTATGCTCAAAACATTTAGCAGAGTTAACATTGTTTTATAAATGAGTTGGCACGTGGCAAGCGTAGTTTTAGCAAGATTAGCATACTAGCATGTTAGCATGTTGCTAGCATCTGTGTAAAATGGCTGATCTTGCTAACAAAGTAGTTTGTTGATTGACATTCTTTATCCGAACAAGCACAGTGTTAGCTTATATATCGAATAAAAACCTATATTTTGTATTATTGTTTTGTGTAAAATTAGTAAATGAACATTCTTACATGAATATTGTACAAAGTATGTAAAAAAACTATGTAACAACTTAAGAGCATTTTGAAAACAGTGTTAGCATGAATTAACTTGGTAGCATGAATAAGCATACTATTTTCAGTCGTCAATGTTGTTCTATAGATTAGCTAACATGGTGCTATAGTTCTAACGTGGTTGACATGTTGCTAACATGTCTGTAACACAATTGTGATTCTCAATCTGAACTAGCACGTTGCTAGCGTGTTTTTAATATTTCTTCATGTTTTAGCATGAACCAGGGCCGTGGAGAGGCTTTCCAAAGGGCATGTGCATATAGTAGAAGATCAAGGGGGAGATCGTGAACTGAAGAGCGGGTGGTGGTGGGGGGGATTTAGGAATTGGGGTTGAGATCGCAAATTGTGGAGCGAGGGGAGGGATCGCGAATTGAAGACCGGGGGGGGCATGGAGATCGCGAACTAAAAAGCGGGGGTAGAAGGGGCACTTACGTTCATTTTGGAAGGGCACTGCCTGGTATGAACTAGCCTATTTCGAAGAAGAAGAAGAAGAAGAAGAAGAAGAAGAAGAAGAAGAAGAAGAAGAAGAAGAAGAAGAAGAAGAAGAAGAAGAAGAAGAAGAAGAAGAAGAAGAAGAAGAAGAAGAAGAAGAAGAAGAAGAAGTTTGATGAAGCTGGATTTCATTAGCATTAGCAAAACTTATTTAACATGAGCTGAACATTTCTAATCAGCACAGTAATTGCCACAGTCACCTATATTGTTTTATAGATTAGCTATTATGCTGCTAACATTGCTCTAGCATGGTTAACATATTGCTAATATGTTGCTACCGTAGCTGTGTCCCAAATGGCACACTATACACTCATGCACTATCTGCTTATGCACTTACACACTCAAAAGCATAGTATATATGTATGTAGTGTTGTCCCAAATGGAACACTAATGTTTTTTTACTAAGCGGAAATTCAACCCGTTTCCCGATGACGTTTGACGGTTGCCAAATCAGTGAAATAAATGAACAAAGTACCAAATATTACCTGCCGTGAGTATTACCGCATTCTCCATCGGGAGGCGCTATAATCACTCTCATATTGTTATAGCATCAATTAGACTAAATATATTTTGGTTTGTTTGAGAACTGTAAGAATAAGAATAAGTATTTGATAAGGCTGGATTTCATTAGCATTAGCAAAACTCCTGTAACGTGAGCTGGACTTTTTTAATAGTATGTGTACAACATTGTAATTCTATAAATCAGCACAGTAATTGCCATGCTTTTTCTACCACAGTCACCTATATTGTTTTATAGATTAGCTAATATGTTGTTAACATAGTTCTAACATGGTTAACATATTGTTAGCATGTTGCTATCATGTCTACAATGCGATTGTTATTCTCAATCTGAACTAGCATGTTGCTAGCATTTTTCAACTTTAGTTAATGTTTCTTCAATGTTATGTTTAGCATGAACTAGCATACAAAATGATTAGTCCATTTTCTAGCATAAATTTGACAAAATAACATTTTAGTTTGTATGTTGAACTGAAGGAAGAAACGTAACGTGATTGTTATTCTCAATCTAAACTAGCACATTGCTAGCATGTTTTTATAGTAAATGTTTGTTCAATGTTATGTTTTGGCATGAACTAGCATATTTCCAACCCATTTTTTAGCATTATTAGACTAAATAACATATTTTAGTTTTAACGTGAGCTGGACGTCAATGTTTTTATAGTACGTGTACAGCATTGTAATTCTATAAATCAGCACAGTAATTGCCATACTATTTCTACCAGTCACCTATATTGTTTTATAGATTAGCTAATATGTTGCTAACATAGTCCTAACGTGGTTAACATATTGTTAGCATGCTGCTACCATGTCTGTAACACAATTGTTATTCTCAATCTGAACTAGCATGTTGCTAGCAAGTTTAACAGTTAATGTTTATTCAATGTTATGTTTTAGCATGAACTATACTATTTTTAACACAGTTAGCCTCTTTTCCTAGCATGAATTCAACTAAATAACATAATTTAGTTAGAAAAATAAAGAAGAAGAAGAACACGAAGTGTTTGATGAAGCTGAATTTTATTAGCATTAGCAAAACTCCTGTAACATGAGCTGAACTTTAATGTTTTTATAGTATAGCACAACATTGTATTTCTATAAATCGCCACAGTAATGAACAATAGGCAATATTTGCCAAATTGTGACAGGAAAAGTAATAATAAAATTGCCTGAAAAGAGATATATTTTTTCCTGTTTCGCTGAAGGCAACTGACCTCAACTGTGAGTTTCTCTGATCTCATAAAAGGCCTGCCAGGAATATGTCATCTCGCATACGCAGAATTTTCAAAAGACATATCATGTGTACTATTTTAAAAAAGATAATTATTCAGCCTGTCACATGTACAAAAGCTTTCTCGTCTCTTTATCCTCAAAGAATCGAGGCATTCGAGGAGTGGAGACCGTACAACACTTCAGGTAACAATTCCTTCAATTAACGCTCCCTCACATCTTTTATTCAAACAATTTATTGTGAAAATGCGAAGCGGGATTGTTATGATTGTGAAATACTGGCACCAGTCAATGTGACATGGACCTTGGCAGAAAATGTTTTGAAAAAAGCTTATTTGTGTGAATATTCTAGTTAACAAAGCACCATTGATTAGATTGTGATCATGTTCTTATTTTGAATTTGTCAAAGTTTGTATGTATGCATTTATGTATTTATTTATTTACTTACAAAATAAACAAACAAATAAACAAGCAAGTATGTTATTTTGTATTTTACTTTGTATTTTATTTTGTATTTTATTATTTAATTTATTAATTAATTAATTAAATTTATTTATTTATTATGAGATGTGTATGAGTGCGTACATGAGGAAATGTGTGTTAGAGTGTATAAATGTGATAAATAAATAAATAAATAAATAAATATTTTTTTAAATACATATTAATTTACACTTTGTAAAACTTAATGTGTATTATTGTTTAGGTTATGAGACCTATGAGGACATATGATCCATAAATAAAATGAGATCATTAATATAATATAATATAATATAATATAATATAATATAATATAATATAATATAATATAATATAATATAATATAATTATAAAATAACTATATAGTGAGAGAGAGTGAAAAAAATAAATGTTTTCTTACAAATACAAATTATTAGTATATCAATATACTATTCTCTTCATTCATTCATTTATTTTCTTTTCAGCTTAGTCCCTTTATTATTCTGGTGTCACCACAGCGGAATGAACAGCCATACTAAACTACTTATAGAAAATATTTGAGTTCAAATCATTGTATGTCAAACACATACAGTGGGGAAAAGAAGTATTAAATACGTCACCATTTTTCTCAGAAAACATATTTCTAAAGTTGCTAAGTTTTCACCGGATGTTGGTAACAAACAAAGAAATACATATATGCAAAGAAAACAAATCTAAAAAACAAATGAAGTTATGTGTAATAAAATGAAATGACACAAGAAAAAAGTATTGATCACATGAAGAAAGGGAGAACTAAAAAGTCATGGAAAGCCCAGACAGCAGCCGAAATCTCTTAGCAGTTAATCAGCAACCCTCTACCCTTTGCCATTGTAAATTAATAGTAGCTGCTTCAGCGACATCTACATTATCAGGAGGATGAAGGTAAAACCAGGGTGGACATTTCAGCAACACAATGATCCAAAACACAGCCAAGGAAACTGTCAAATGCTTTCAGAGAAAGAAAATCAAGGTGTAGAACGGCCCAGCCAATAACCTGACCTGAATCCAATATAAAATACAAGTTAAAGATCAGATTTGATAGACAAAACCCACAGAACCATCAATATTTTTACAGTCTGTTGAAATCTGTGAAAACAAATCACATGTGAGCAATTCATATGACTTTATTCTCCATATAAGAGGTGTCTTTAAGCTTTTGTTACCAAAAAAGTCTTTTTATAAAAGTACTAATACGTTTCAGTAGTTCAGTACATTATCTTTGTGCCATTCCATTGTTATTACACATAACAAATATTTCGTTTTTTTTGTTTTGTTATATTTTTATGTTTGTATTCTTTGGGTTTTTACCTAAATCTGGTTCAATTCCATGTCAACAGATTCTTTAAAATAATTTTCCCAGAAAAATATTTAAAAAAAACAACATGACGTGTTCAATACTTTTTTCCACCACTGTATATAAACATTAAAACATTAATACATTTAAAAAATAAATAAAAATTATTAAATAAATCTGCATTTTATACATTATAAATGTTATATACATAAAATATAAACACTATTTGCAAATAAATAAATAGTTAAAAACAAAAACATATTGAGTGTAATTATATGATAGTAAAACTAATTAAAATCAATATTTCTAAAAAAAAAAAAGTTTTTTTATATAAATATTTTATAAATGTCTAAATAGCAATGAATGTTGGAAATGAATGAAACAATGAAGTGTGATGTTGAAGTGTGTGTTGTGGTGAACTCACAGATGGCTGGTGCTTCGTCTGAAGCGTCGGGACAGTCGATCTCTCCATCACACAGCCAGCTCTCAGACACACAGTTGAGGCCGTCAGCACACAGAAACTCCTCCATATCACACACTTCACCACAGAGAGAAACACACACACACACATGAAGGAGATGAGTGTGGAGATATACTGTATGTATATCAGCAGAAATGATAATGCTGCATGAGAGAAATGACTGGAGAATGTTGGTGGAAGTCAAGGTGTTTGAGCTGCAGGACACATGCTTAACTTGTTACACTAGAGAAAAAATTAATTAATTAATAAATTAATTAATTGTAAAAGTAAAATAACTTTAGGATAACTTTAAAAAAACAATTCAGAATTACCATAATAACATTAATAAAAATTATAAATTAAGAAATAAAAATACACTTAATTGTCCTGAATGCTTAAATGTTCAAATGAATAAATAAACAAAAAAAGCAATATAAAAAAATAAAACAACATCAAATAAATAAATAAATATCAACAAATAAATAAATATCGTCAAATAAATAAATTACATCAGATATATAAATAAATAACATAAAAAATATATCAAATAAATAAATATCATCAAATAAATTAATTAAATTAGATATATAAATAAATAACATTAAAAAAAATCAAATATATAAATAAATATCATTGAATAAATAAATTCATTGTAAAAGTAAAATAACTTTAGGATAAATTTAAAAAGAAAATTCTGAATTAACATATTTTTTCATAATTATTAATTAATAAAAATACAGTTAACTGTCTTAAATGCTTAAATGTTCAAATTATTAAATAAACTAAAAAGGAGTATTAATAAAGAAAGAAATAACATAAAATAAATGATTACATCAGATATAAATATATAACATCAAAACATAAATTACATCAAATATATAAATAAATAGATAAATAAATAAATATTCATTGTAAAAGTAAATAAAATTTAGGATTAATTTAAAAAAATAAAATAATTCAGAATTATTTTTTTCATAATTATTAATTAGGTAATAAGAAAACACTTAATTGTCTTGAATGCTTAAATGTTCAAATTATTAAATAAATCAACAAAAAAGGAATATTAATAAACAAAGAAATAACATAAAATAAATGATTACATTAAATAAATACATTAAATGTAAAAGAATTAATTCAGAATTAACATATTTTTTTATAATTATTAAGTAATAAAAATACACTAATTGTGTTGAATGCTTAAATGTTCAAATTGTTAAATAAAGAAATAAAAAAGAAATATAAAAATAAAATATATATTAACTAATTATTAATTCATTAAAATATATTTTAATAATAAGAATTTGAATAATTAAAAACAATAATTTATTATTTAAAAATAATATTTTTTTTATTATTTTGAAACTTTTATAGAAGTTTAACAAATAAATAAAAATATCAAAGAGAGATTTTAAACAACTCAAATAAATAACATCAAATAAATAAATTACATCAGATATAAATAAATAAAATTACATCAAATATATAAATAAATATATATCATCAAATAATCAATCATTCACATTTCCAAAACCATACATAAAAATATATAGGAAACAGTAAATAGTAAGATTATATTAGCATCACACACCATTTTAACATAAATCAACCTTATCCTCTTAGGGCCCGAGTGTCCACATACGTGGACAGCACATTTTAGCTCTTAAGTGGCTATTTAAAATACTTTGACTGTTTTATTGTTTATTGTTTTGTAACAGACATACAGTGTCATCCTGCAACTGTTTTGCAGCATATGAAATGTCCCAAACTCTATTTTTAACTGTCCAAAACGGGAAAAAATGTTGTTTTTACTCTGATAATCAAAGCAAGTAAAAAAAAAAATCTATGTTAAATATGCATAAAAGAAAATTCGGTGTGTGTTTTCGGTGTGTTTTATGTAAATTCGGACCACGAGTCCGCATATATGGACATCATTTTTCTCTAAAAGTACATCATATCAAAAGATGATACTTAGCTTTTTATTCTAATTAGGTTCCAATAAGCCCAAATAGCAAAGAGAAATAAAAATGCATGTAAAAAAAGACCTTGGGCCTTAAGAGGTTATGCAATGTATGTTTACAACATACATTCATTAATCCATTTGTGTCCATGTTTGTTTACAATACATAAAAAACACCTCTGAACTTTAACAATTAAAAAAAAAAGCGTTAAAAAAAACAAAGAGTTATCAGTTCCTTAAAATTGATAACAAACAAAAAAAAAAAAAGTGTTGCCAAGATTTAGAAATCCCTTCCCCCAAACTGTTAAAATGGCAAAAAATATGAATTTCTGCCTATATTATTTTGCTCAATCTGAAGTACCTGCTCTCCTCTCAAGAGTTCAAAGAGCCCATGATGTTTCTTTCATTCGGCCAAATCCTTACAAACCAATAGCCTGAAGTAGCTAGCAATCTACTCAGAGCCAGCTCTTATTTATCCATGATGCATTAGTGCTTCATAAATAACCAAATAACACGAGCGCCGTACAGCCAAAAAAACCCAAACAATCCCAGCATCCATTTGAATTACTTGCCGTTCTTATTTTGCGTGGCTGTAAACAATCCCAGAGAGAAAAAAGTAGAAGACGAAAAAAAGAAGAAGAAACAGCAGGAACAAACATGATTTTTTACATCAGACGGTAGCTTAAAAGTGTTTGGAAAAGCACAAAGCGAGACGCTACAAAAGCTTTCAAGCTGGGAAAAGTGAGCGCATTTCCATTAAAGACTGGGGCGGTGATGGTGGAGCATTTGTGGCCAAAAATATACTTGAGCAAAAGTAAAAAAAAAAAAGTAAAGTAAAAGTAGTACTTAAGTATTGAAGAAGCAAAAGTATCCTTGTGTGAATAAAAATGAGAGTGGAGATCCTTGATTTGTCGGGGGGGAAATATAAAAATATTGTCATATTGTGAAATATACACTCACTGGCCACTTTATTAGGTACACCTGTCCAACTCCAACTGCTCATTATCATTATCATTGGTGGGTTTGGGAAGTGCAATATTTATGTAAAGCGTGGTGGTGATGGGGGGGGGGGGGGGGGGGGGGGTGTTTATGAAAAGTGTTCCAGTTCCAGTGCCAGTGCTCCCTATGGCCAGTCCGCCCCCCGTGACTACCGAGGTGGAGAGCATCTCGGAACCCACAATACGTCCAACCTTGAGGCGGATGGGCTACAGCAGCAGAAGACCACCCCGGGTGCCACTTCTGTCAGCTAAGAACAGGAAACTGAGGCTACAATTCGCACAGGCTCACCAAAATTGGACAATAGAAGATTGGAAGGTAGATGGTTTAGGGTAGGTTTAGATGGTAGGGTCAGAATTTGCAGTCAACAACATGAAGGCATGGATCCATCCTGCCTTGTATTACTCTTAGGGCCCATTAGTACCAATTGAGCATCCCTTTATGACCACAGTGTACACATCTTCTGATGGCTACTTCCAGCAGGATAACGCGCCATGCCATAAAGCGCGAATCCTCTTAGACTGGTTTCTTGAACATGACAATGAGTCCACTAAACTCAAATGGCCCCCAGTCACAAGATCTCAACCCAATGGAGCACCTTTGGAATGTGGTGGAATGGGAGATTCACATGGATGTGCAGTCAACAAATCTACAGCTACTGCATGATGCTATCATGTCAATTTGAACCAAAGTCTGTGAGGAATATTTCCAGTACCTTGAAACTATGCCCATCACGGTTGTCAGGTGCTTGCGCTCTGTCTATTCATGCTCGTTGTTGTCATATAGGTTTGTGTTGTAGCCTTTTATGTGCTCCTTTGCGTTTTTTGTTTATATTATGTGATCAGCGGGACTAATCAGCAGTTCCAGCTCACGTATTTAAGAGCGAAAAGCCAGGACATCACTGGCAGTTCGTTACACTGTTTTATGATCTCTCTGTGTCTTGTCAGGATCTGATGGCAGTCCTGAAGGCAAAAGGGCAAGGGCGTAGAATTGACATGGACGGAGGGGACGTGCCCCCACCTATATCCAACAATTACTGAAATGTTCCTTCCAATAACTGAATCGACTTCAAAATAAAATAATTCTCCGTCTATCCTTAGACCTACACATGCACAAAGTCAAGTTAGCTACGAGTTCACTGTAATACTATTACACCAAAAATGTGCAATTAATGGAAATGTGGTTTAGATTTTGGCCTCCTTGATTATGAAAAACAATAATCTGGATAACATGGTAAATTGCATCACACACCTCTCGAAAAATTTCTACATTCATACCTCCTCAAAGCCCGACTGCAATAAAATCATGTAAACTGACTTTTGCAGGATGGGGCGTGATTGTTATTTGTATCGTGTTTATTTTACTTTATTCTTATAGAAGTGCTTTATTCATGTTTTTAAAAACGCAAAACAGAATGTGTGCTGTTCAATGCATGCCCTCTAGGGATATATGTCCCCACCAATGTCAAGAGCAAATCTCCCCCCTGTAAAAGGGGGTACTAGTAAGGTGTACCTAATAAAGTGGCAGGTGAGTGTATATTGCAATGGTTTACGATAAAAGAGCCTTTATTGCCATTAACACGTCAGGCAATGTAGTACTTAAAAATACTGTAAACACACATCTTTAACCTAGCAGAAGGACATGCTGATTTTCCGAACAAACAAACAACAACAAAAAATGATAACGATTTTAGTATGGATGCTGAAATATGACCAATCAAGTATTCAGAAATGTACTCATGTAAACTTTCCATAGGTCAGTTTGAACTGTAATTGACTCAAGTATAAACCGCCAACTCAAATTACTCAAGTATATTACATCCCTGGGTTTGGTGCAGGGAAATGTGTATTGTGGTTACAGCAACTTGGAATCAGATCCACAAGGTTAAAGTTTTACGGTTACGATGGGAAGTTCAAAAATGTCTTGGAAATTTTGATCTTGAGCGGCTGGTTTATGTGGACGTGTTTTGTATTTGCTTTTTTAAATGTGTCCAAGCCAATATACGGAGACAGCGAACAGCCTTTAGAGTGAAAAAATGTTTCGTTTAGAGATGTTTAGAGGTACTATTGTTTTGTTTTAATCTGCTTCAGATTTACCTTATGCACATGTGTACCAAACCTGGTGAAGATTTCAAGAGTTACAACCAATGAAATAGAAAAAAATGACATTTTAATTCAATAATTATTGATATTCACCCTGTAGAGAATCTTGTTTGGATCCATAGGTGAAATTGGGTTGACCTATAGGTAGATTTAGTTTTTTAAATAAAATATTTAACAAATGGTTTGAATGACAATGTCATTCGAGAGAGAAAGCTGATATTATATGGTTCAAAATATTGTGGGCATGTGTAATAAATTGTGCAATATAAAATCTTATGTACAGTACACTCAAAGAATTTGACAGCAGTCATTCACAGCCAATTAATTCACAGCCAACTAATATCATTTTGCCTCTGTTAGACCAGTGTTTCTTAACCACGTTCCTGGAGGACCACCAACACTGCATGTTTTGGATGTCTCCTTTGTCTGTAACACTCATTACAGGTCTTTCAGTCTCAGCTAATGAGTGGATGATCTCACCCAGGAGTGTTTGGTTAAGGAGACATGGAAAATGTGCAGAGCTGGTGGGCCTCCAGGAACCTGGTTGAGAAACACTGGTCTAACAGATGCTTACATTTCATTGGCCAATAGCGGCCATGTTTTTTGAGATATACAAGCGTTCTTGTAAACAAAGATGGCACTTTTGACAAATATACTGCATGCCAGTTTTCAAGTCAATCAGACTAAAGATTTAATAAAGATTTTAATAATTACAGCTATTTTTTCACCCATTACTGTGCAACCATGTGGCCAAACTTCACGATTGTAATATTTTATTTTTATTTTATTTAAAAATAATAATAACATATATTTTTTTTAATAATTCCTCAGATTAACCTAATACACACAAATTTGATGAAGAGTTCAAGCACAGCGAATTTTCACTTCATTTGAAATTTTTGAAGTTGCACAGTAGACACAATTGAGGCAAATTCTGCTTACTGCAAATGTGTCATTTAATGTAGTCCAGCAAAAAAAAAATGCCTCTTAACTCGGTTTGGTGCTGTTGTGTCCACAGAATATAAATTTTCCTGTAATTTAGTGATTCTTTATTCCATGTGATAAATAAACTACTAGTCAGTCAACAATTAGAACTGTTTTAAGCCATTAAATCGTTTAAAGGCTTTAAAATATAAAGTCCAGTTCAACTGAGTAGCCTACTATACTTTAACATTCCACCCTGAAAAAATATACTTCATTGCTAAAAAGAGTTTATTACTTTCACTTTCCCTTTTATTCAGCATAGCCCCTGCTTTTTAATAGTTTTATTTAATTATAAGATATATTTTTATACATTTGTAATATCATCTTACGACACATTCAGGTATTAAATTTGAGGTACCTGGCTGTAGCGCTAAATAAATGACATCAGAATAGATGATTTGCAGAAGATAATAACACATGTGTGTCCTGGCTTTATTAATAATGTGCATAGAGTGCACGTGGTCGTGACATACAAAGTCGCACAGCCGGATGCATTCAAAACAATTTCATAGGACTACACAATTTCATTATGTTATATATATACACAGTAGCCTAGGTAAAACTACATTTGCATCCCTGAATGATGTCCGGAATTAAGCAGTTACTGCTCCTTCTTGTGCACAGTGATGAACACTGATGGGGCAACCCATCAGGTTGTCTGCTTTAATGTCGATGAACCTCACTATGACACCCCAAGAAAATAAAAAAAACTTTGAATTTACGCAAATTACAGGGGTCACCCCATTGAACTCAGACAAAACAGAAATCCGTATTTATACGGAAGAATCTCATACCTGTTGTATGTACAGTAACTTACTTGCACAAATAGTTAATTTCGCATTTGGTGTGAAACCAGCATTATAGTCAATTTGTAAAAATGTAGCTTTCCCATTTAAATGTATAGCAACTAGGGTTGGGCGATGTCGACCAATTTGGCATCATATGATGTCTAATGTGAAACCCTGCGATGGATGATGGCATCATCATCGTAGGCGGTGGTAAATTAATTATTTATGAATAATTCATTAATTGAAAATGAATTATTTATTTGTAGCCTACCGTTTCAACTACATGACCCGCATAGTCTTTGTTTTAACCATAACCAAATCATAATAAAGATAAGTTACACACAAATTACCACCTGTCAATCACTTTTTTCCTTGGGACTCTGGCGTGAATAGGCAGAGTGATCTGTGTCGTTATAATGGCGTCGACAAACTTGGTTGGTAAAAAAGGTGCACAACCAACAGGAACCAACCAACAGTATCTGAGGTTTTTGCTAAAATTATTAAGTACAAGCGTGAAAGCGAAAGATTGAAGCAGTGTACTGACGCTGTGACACGTTACCTGATAAATTCAGTCGTTAGATAGATACAAGATTAATTAAATATCACACTTAACAACTATAGTGAAACACGATCCAGCGGTACATCCTTTATGTACTGTCCAGCATGCACTGCTCTCTGGGGTTTTGTGCTCAAAGTACCCGCTGACTGCTGGAGCTCAGGCGCACGTGTACGCTGCAGTGCATGACAGAGTATGTGTGTTTGTGTGTGTGTGTGTGGTCACGTGATATGCGTTTTCAGCGGTATAGTGTGGAAGGAGGGTTTTTCAGAAATGCTAGATGAAACACCAGTGTGGACGTGGGTCGTTTTCGTTCTAAAATGCCATTTTAAAACTAAGGTGTATTAGGGTAAATGGGGCCGTGTGTATTTTTTGCGAGCGGGTTGTTGCTGCGATGGGGCCGGGGCAGAGGATCGCGTTGCCGGCTCAGCATCGTAATGTCTATCGGCCATCAGCGATGGACGATGGCATCGTCTATCGACCCAACCCTAATAGTAACAGCATTTTTTTCAATTTTGATAATTATCGACATTTACTCTAAAGACAATCTTTCGGCACTGGTTGGTTTTCGAATTAGCAAAAAAAAAAAACCTAAAACAAGTAAACTTTTCTGAAAAAAAAAATAAAAATCTTAACATTTTGTAAGGTGTCGTAAGTCTGCGACATACAGTTTAGACGTTTTGAGCAATTTCACATTTTTGACGCTGTAGCGCCACCATCAGGTCAATCAGGTTAAGACCAAATGACATCATGGATGGAGTGAGTATTACCATCCCTCAAAGTCTCTACAACTTACGCTTTGGTCTGCCAAATCATTTTTAGGGCAGGCGTCTGATCTCTGAAAATCCTATCAATAACAATAAGGTTTCGTTGCTACGCAATAACATTAAGCAGGCCTTCATTACACATCCCACATTGACTTTGAAGCAAACTCCTCCAATTTTCTCAGTGCAATGCCATATTAGGAAGATATTATCTGAGAGAAACACAAACCAGGCCTTCTTACCTCTCTCTCACACACACACGCACAGCAGCTCCTCACTAAGGAAACATGAATAATTCATGGACTTATCTTAAAATTCAGTGTGGCTTTCTCACACATTATGCCTAATGTGGTTCTGTTCACTCCACGCCTGCTTGTTTTGTACCTGGGAAGATCCTGCATGCTGATCGTGTCCCTGACAGCTGCTTTGGAAATATATTTTATAGGAAGGTGTGAAATGTGGATGCACGAGGACACGAAAGCAGCTCCAATGATGAACATTCACACCACCGGGGTTTTGGCAGGTATTATGATGCGAATGTCGACGCGAGTCAATCGCGTGCGTTTGTCAATACATCCACCGCGGTTCTGAGGCGGATAAAGAGATGAAGTCGTCAACTGACTTTCCTGACATGTTAAGTAGCACATTTATTGGACAAAGAATCAATGCTGTCTGACAGATTTGATTTATTTTTGCATTTGTTCAAAAAGATAGGAAGATTTCGAGCTTGCTTAGGAACAACTGAATTCAATGCAACGATGTTGACCTATGCATGCAAGATCATAGACACCAACTGAGCTGAGATTATTGTCGTTCTAATACCTTATATATATTTATTGAGTTGACCTTATTTACATTCTCAATATGGGGATTAGGATGTCATGTATTGTTTTAACTTTAGTGATTCCAATTTCGATTCCTCTAAACAAATTCGCTTCTTATCGATTTTTCACAGCTCCAATTCTAAAAAAAGACAGAATAAATTATTCAAATTAAAATATTGTAAATAGACTAGAACATGTCATCCTGTAGCTGCCCAAATGTATGTAATGGTGATCACCATTTTTAAAAATCCAGGATTCTTTCAGAAATTCTGTCTGAGTGTGAGATACTGCTGTTGCTAATATTAGCTGTATCTGGTGCACTGTCGCAGTTAAACACAGTCAATTCCTTCAGATTAATGCTGTGTTTGGGTTAAATGTTCATTGTTTATCAATGTTTAACCAAAATTTTGATCATTTTCTACGGTCATAGTGCAGATTGTAATGAACCTTGCATATGCATGAAGGACCTTGTTGTAGGTCCTGGCAGATAGATACAACTGTTAAATGCTTACTGTCATTTATACTGTGAAAATGACTGAAAGTCAAGGAATCTATAAACGCATTCGAAATGTGCTCATCGTATCAAATCAACGGTTCTTTGAAATTTGAAACGGGTTCTAAAATAGAAAAAGTTCTTGATACCCAACTCTAATAGGGATAGCAGAAACCCATTCAATTTTCACCAACTTGATTTCGCCAAGTAGGACATGTTCTTGGATTAACATCTATGTTGATCCTGGAACAACATACCAATCAGCTAATCAGAATTAAGAGATACATTTACAGTTTATGTTAAGTTTAGGCTTAAAGTTAGGTTTATGCACTTCATAATTGTTATCCAGCTATTATTCCCCTCTGATTTTGGTAATAATTTACAGTTACGGTTGAGTTTAGGGGGAGGGAATAGGTATGGATTACATTTTCCAAAAAAAAAAATGATGTTCCAGGATCAACATGGATGTTAATCCATGATCGCATCGTACTCAGGAAAACCACAATGGGCTTCAATTGTCACTAATATGACAATAGTTTGAAAAATCCTGACAAATATAATCTTGTCAGACATATTTAGAGAAAGAACAATTTTTGCAGGTCCTGTCAGATAGATAGGAATCTATAAATGAAATCTAAACGCACTCATCATATCAGTCACCAGTTCTTTGAAATGGGTTCTAAAATGGAAAAGTTCTTGTTCTTGACAAACAATAGTTTGAAAAATCTTTACAAACAATCTTGCCAGGCATATTTGGAAAAAGAAACATTTTTCAGGTCCTGGCAGATAGATACAACTGTTAAATGCTCACTATCATTCGTCATGTGAGAATGATTGAAAAAGTCAAGTAATCTATAAATGGAATTGAATCGCACTCATATATTTAAATCACTGGTTCTTTGAAATTTGGAACGGGTTCTAAAATGGAACCAGTTGTTGATATCCAACTCTAATATGGATAGAAGAAACCCATTCAACTGTCACTAATATGACAATTGTTTGAAAAATCTTTACAAACATAGTCTTGTCAGGCATATTTAGAGAAAGAAAAATTTTTGCAGATCCTGGCAGATAGATACAACTGTTAAATGCTTACTGTCAGTTGTCGTGTGAGTAGACTGAATCTAGTCAAGTCAAGTCAAGTCAAGGAATCTATATAGAAATTTGCTGGTTCTTTGAAACAATTTTTTTTGCAGGTCCTGGCAGATAGATAGACCTGTTAAAAGCTCACTGTGAGTAATCATGTGAGAATGACAGAAAAAAAAAAAAAAAAAAAAAAAAATCAAGGAATCTATAAATGGAATCGAAATGCCCTCTTTATATTGAATTAACAGTTATTTGAAATTTAAAACGGGTTCTAAAATGGAACCAGTTGTTGATATCCAACACTAATATGGATAGAAGAAACCCATTTAACTGTCTCTAATATGATAATGGTTTGAAAATCTTTACAAACATAATCTTGTCAGGCATATTTGGAGAAAGAAACATTTTTGTAGGTCCTGGCAGATAGATACAACTGTTAAATGCTCACTACCATTCGTCATGCGAGTAGACTGAAAAAAAGTCAAGGAATCTATATCGAAATTCGCTCATCATATTAAATCACTGGTTCTTTGAAATTTGAAACGGGTTCTCAAGTGAAACCAGTTGTTGAAACACAAGCCTAAAAGGGATAGAAGAAACCCGTTCAACTGTTACTAATATGACAATAGTTTCAAAAAATTATTGACAAATACAATCTTGTCAGGCATAACAAAAAAAAGACCATTTTTTTGCAGGTCCTGGCAGATAGATACAACTGTTAAAAGCTCACTGTGAGTAATCGTGTGAGAATGACTAAAAAAAAAAAAAAAAGTCAAGGAATCTATAAATGGAATTAAAATGAGCTCATTATATTGAATTACCAGTCATTTGAAATTTGGAACGGGTTCTAAAATAGAACCAGTTGTTGATACACAACCCTAATATGGATAGAAGAAACCCATTCAACTGTCACTAATATGACAATAGTTTGAAAAATCTTTACAAACATAATCTTGTCAGGCATATTTAAAAAAAGAAACATTTTTGCAGGTCCTGGCAGATAGATAGACCTGTTAAAAGCTCACTGTGAGTAATCATGAGAATGACAGAAAAAAAAAAATTCAAGGAATCTATAAATGGAATCGAAATGCCCTCCTTATATTGAATTAACAGTTATTTGAAATTTAAAACGGGTTCTAAAATGGAACCAGTTGTTGATATCCAACCCTGATATGGATAGAAGAAACCCATTCAACTGTCTCTAATATAATAGTTTGAAAATCTTTACAAACATGATCTTGTCAGGCATATTTGGAGAAAGAAACATTTTTGTAGGTCCTGGCAGATAGATACAGCTGTTAAATGCTCACTACCATTCGTCATGTGAGAATGACTGAAAAAGTCACGGAATCTATAAATGGAATTGAATTGCACTCATCATAATAAATCACTGGTTCTTTGAAATTTGGAACGGGTTCTAAAATGGAATCAATATAGGGATAGAAGAGACTCATTCAACTGTCACTAATATGACAATAGTTTGAAAAATGTTGACAAACATAATCTTGTCAGGTATGTTTAGAGAATGAACCATTTAATTGTTAACATGTTCTATTTAGAGTTTACACATCGGCACCAAAATACAAAATAACTGTCATTTGTAATCGTTACATTCTATCTTTCCAACCATTATATACCCAATTTTCAGCAATTACAATCATATATAAAATTGATAGCTTATTCTTTTCAATAAGTACAGGTCATAAGGTAATACGTACGTTGTTTAATTTTAAGTATACAATTCAGATGGAACATTATCTTGCTAATAATATATTCTCGAAAGTGGCATTCATTCATTCAAATGTTATTTTACTTAGCAAATTAAGCAAAACGATGTAGTCCCTGGCACAACAGAATATTATAATGAAACAAAAATAATAAAGTTTAAGATATAAATCTAAATGAAAGAATAAAAATATGATAAATTGCCATTTTAAGTTCATTATCATGACAGTGGCGCATGAAAGATAAAACGTGTGATTTCTTTTTCTACACGGCAGTAATATTCTCAGGATAATCTTCTGCCATTTACAAGGTGCGAGTGAGTGACATTTAATGAGTGCAAGCAGTTCCTCATCCAAATCTGGATATTTAATTACACAGCAGCGCTTGAACATTAAAGACTCTGCAGGTGAACAAAATAAAAAAAAATGAACTACTGTAGCAGTTATCACCCTACCTCCCCAGTTAATTGATGACATTAAGAATCGCAAACATTTTTTGTATGACAATGTTATGTTTAAATATGCAAATGAGGATTTATTGTATTAAATATTCACAAATGTGCATACATTTCGAACATACATGTTTTTTCTTCAATTTTCGACATATTAGAATATACTACAAATTTTGAGAATCTCTTTTAATCACTCTATAATCCTGAAAATAATGTGAACAGCCAGAAGGAAAAAAAACTATGTTTTTTGTACTATATAATCAGGCAAATGATGTATTATCGTATCCCTATTTAATTAAATTTAATCAAATATTCACTAATTTACATGCATACAAACTAAATTAAATTTGTTTAAAGGGTTTTTGGAATCTTTTTGGAAAAAAATAAATAAATAAATACATATTAAAATATATTATTTAATGGCACAGTGGGTAGCGCTGTCGCCTCACAGTAAGAAGGTCGCTGGTTTGAGCCTCAGCTGGCGTCAGTTGGCATTTCTGTGTGGAGTTTGCATGTTCTCCCCGTGTTCACGTGGGTTTCCTCCGGGTGCTCCGGTTTCCCCCACAAGTCCAAAGACATGTGGTATAGGTGAATTGGGTAAGCTAAATTGTCCGTAGTGTATGAGTGTGAATGAGTGTGTATGGATGTTTCCCCAGTGATGGGTTGCAGCTGAAAGGGCATCCACTGCGTGGAACATGTGCTGGATAAGTTGGCGGCTCATTCTGCTGTAGCGACCCCAGATTTATGAAGGGACTAAGCCAAAAAGAAAACGAATCTATGAATACAGTTGAAGTCATAATTATTAGCCCCCTTTGAATTTTTTTTCTTTTTTAAATATTTCCCAAATGATGTTTAACAGAGCAAATAAATTTTTAACAGTATGTCTGCTAATATTTTTTCTTCTGGAGAAAGTCTTATTTGTTTTATTTCGACTAGAATAAAAGCAGTTTTTATTTTTTAAACACCATTTTAAGGACAAAATTATTAGCCCCTTTTAGGCTATATTTTTTTCTGATAGTCTACAGAACAAACCATCGTTATACAATAACTTGCCCAATTGCCCCTGCCTAGTAAACTAAATTAACCTAGTTGAGCCTTTAAATGTCACTAAGCTGTATAGAAGTGTATTAAAAAATATCTAGTAAAATATTTTTTACTGTCATCATGGTAAAGATAAAATAAATCAGTTATTAGAAATGAGTTATTAAAACTATTATGTTTAGAAATGTGTTGAAACAATCTTCTCTCCGTTAAACAGAAATTGGGGAAAATAATAAACAGGGGGGCTAATAATTCTGTATATATATTACTGTACACAAATCACAAAACAAGTTTTTCTTCATTCATTAAATAAGAATAAGCAAGTCCTGTATTTCCGATTTATAACTTTTATGTGTAAACACATCCCTCTGTAAAACCCTGCAGAATACAGATATGAATAAAACGGTGCAGTTTGGTGTCTGTAAAGCTACTGAAGTGGAGATGGAGCAAAGCATACACTCATGCGTCATACCGCTAAGTGATGCACTGAGTGTGCCCCACACAGGTTTTTGCATCTCGTTTACATACACAATGAACAGCAGCTACGCTAATTATTCTCTTTATTCTCTATTTCCACCTAGGGGTACTCATCCCGAGGCCCTCAGACTATACAGCTCCACTGATGCGATCCAAGACCAGCGATGAGATGATCCCACGGTTTTCATAATCCTGGACCAGGCCGTATCCTGAGCAGCTGCTGTGGTGGTCATGGAAGAGTGGAGAGCATGAGACTGATTCCTGTGACGCTCCGGGGACAGACGAGTCTTTGCAGAGGTCCAGTATTCTCCAGCCTCCGGCGCCTAGACTGCAGCTCTGCACAGGACGTTCGGCCATAGGAGAAATGAGCCTGGTTTCTCTCGAGGTTTTTTAAATTCTTCACTTTCGCCAATTGGTGAAGTTTTTTCCTCGCCGCTGTCGCCACTGGCTTGCATTGTTTGGAATCTGTAGAGCTGCGCATCGATGGAATTGCTCAGTGTTTGGACTCTCAGTAGGGATCATTAGACCACACTGAACTGAGCTACACTGAACTCAAACACTGAAAACTGAACTGACACGGTTTCAATTTCCTATGATCTTCTATGTGAAGCTGCTTTGACACAATCTACATTGTAAAAGCGCTATAGAAATAAAGGTGAATTTAATTGAAATGAATTTATAACACATTTTGAGAAAACGGCATGTATTAATCAAAATCGACAAAAACCAAGTAAAAGTGCGACAAAAGAAACCCTAAAAGGGTTTATTTCCAATGTTTGTTTTACATTAGACTGAAAAAAACGTCATGAAATAAAAAGCAGACAGGTGTGTGAAGAAGTAGTGTTTTTGCAGCAGTAGACGGTCGGCTTCATCAGTCTGAGTGCTGGAGATGAACGGCTCCAGCCATTGTGGCCGAGAGATGTTTGCAATTTCTCTCTCATGTGCGATTAATCAATCCCAACACGCAGCAGCTCGTTCAATTACGCCGCGTGTGGGGCTCATATTGATCGTTTTATTTCTCGAGTAAGTGGGAAGGACGTGGGCCCTCTGCCAGCTCTTAATTATGAAATATCATTCTCGGTTGCCATAAGATGTGGCACAGCTAATGAGGAACGAGTCTTGCGCGGCTAAAAAACTTCTCGCTGGAAAAGTCTGATTATTTAAGGAGCCCACAAACGGTTACAGCTCTCTACACTGTAAAAATAAATAAATAATAGGAGTTTGATTTTTTTTTTATTGAATCGAATTAACCTTACAAGTCAATTTAACTTGTTTTATTAGATTAAACTGGCTTAACTTGTATAATTGAGTTAAAACATGGTTCACTTAAGTTAAAGTAGCATAAAAGCATGTTAGCTTATTGATGTTAGCTTATTGAAAAAGACAAATATATTATGATATTATCTATCTATCTATCTATCTATCTATCTATCTATCTATCTATCTATCTATCTATCTATCTATCTATCTATCTATCTATCTATCTATCTATCTATACTACCTGACAAAAGTCTTGTCATCTATCCAAGTTTTAGGAACAACAAATAATAACTTGACTTCTAGTTGATCATTTGGTATCAGAAGTGGCTTATATGAAAGGCAAAGGTCTCTAGATTACGCTTATTTTACCAAAATAAAATATGATCTTGCCTTAATTGTTAATTATTTAATTAGGACAGTAAAGTCTGACTATGCTTAGACAAAAGTCTTGTCACTTAACAGAAATAATGTACAGTAGAGAATATAACATCATGGTGCAGTGAAAAAAATATTGTGTATGACTCCCATGAGCTTGGACGACTGCATCCATACATCTCTGCAATGACTCAAATAACTTATCAATAAAGTTATGTGGAATGGCAAAGAAAGCGTTCTTGCTGGACTTCAGAGTTCATCAAGATCCTTTGGATTCATCTTCAACGTCTCCTCCATCTTTCTCCAGACACGCTCAATAATGTTCATTGTCTGGTGACTGGGCTGGCCAATCCCAGAGCACCTTGACCTTCTTTGCTTTCAGGAACTTCGATGTGGAGGCTGAAGTATGTGAAGGAGCGCTTTCCTGCTGAAGAATTTGCCCTCTCCTGTGGTTTGTAATGTAATAGGCAGCGCAAATGTTTTGATATCTCAGTCTGTTGATGTTGCCATCCACCCCCATACTGAATGTATCCCCAAACCATGATTTTTCCTTCACCAAACTTGACTGATTTCTGTGAGAATCTTAGGTCCATGAAGGTTCCAATAGGTCTTTTCCAGTATTTGTGATGATTGTTATGCAGTTCAACAGATGATTCATCAGAAAAATCTACCTTCTGCCACTTTATTATTTTTTGCTTCTACAGCTGAAGGTATTAAAACCTTGGATAAAAATATCACGGTTTCACGATATCATGGTATGTGATTACTGATCTAAAATAAGTTCTTCGTCCCACGCCTAGTTGTGAAACTGCAAAAATTGTACGTAAAATAAAAAAATATATATATATACACAAACATCTATAATTTATTAATAAAAATTGTCATTTTAGCTTGGATTTTAAAGACAAATGTGGAGGGAAACTTTAGTGACACAATTGTGTATATAAAAAAATAAATAAAAGAGTAAAATGAATAAATGTAACAATATCAGTATTAGAAATACATGATAAAATAATACAATTAAAGTAGTTAAATACTATAAATGAATATCAATTTTGGAAAATAAATGTCTGTTATACTCATGAATTTATTTGTTTTAAAATTAGCAAATACATGTAATTAGTTTTATTTTTATTTAATTAAAAAATGACTTCCAACAATATAATCACTTTATATGTAAAAATTTATTTTAATAAAAATTATATATGTATAAAATCAAATATTCTATATTATATTATATTATATTATATTATATTATATTATATTATATTATATTATATTATATTATATTATATTATATTATATTATATTAGCACACACAAGTAATATTTGCTTATTTACTACTAACCTATAGAATAGAGTTTTGGATTTGGGGTTATTTCATACAATTATGCATAATTTACCATCATTACAATATTATGTACACAAAATGCACAGTATAGAATAAAATGTTACCAAACATTTTTTCTTTTTTTCTGAAATGTGTTTTGAGAAGCCACGTATGTACAAAATGCCTCTAAATGTTGTCTCTGAAAGCTGTTTTGATGTTGTAAAGTTCTGAAGGTGCATCAGAAAAACAGTAATTTACATAAAGGAAAGTGTGACTTAAAGAGTCGTTTGGAATTGCATGTCATCTCTGTATTTTCAGGGTCAGTCAAGCTGTCGGCTCGACTCAAAGTCATCATGAGCTTCACAAACGCAATAACCTGCAACAGCTTTAAGCGACAAAACCGAGGCGGAATGAGATGACGAGTCCTTGGAAGCTCCTTTATCATCACAATCTACATCAGAGGGCATTCTGGGTACGTCAAACGACAAGATCCAGCCTTGCCAGCTGTCTTCATTCTATCTAACGCCATTTCAGCGGCAGAAACGCTCTTCTCTTATCGCAGATGTCAACACAAAAACCTCTGGTGGAGGATATAAATGGAAAACGAGTGACTTTGGATTCGTTGTCTTGAGAGTTTATCTGATTCATCAGATATCAGAATTGCTTTTATCGTGGCACAATGGGATTTGCAAATGAAACATCATCTTTTTCACCCTTTCTTGGATAAGTACTTCCTGTTGGCTCTATTGACTCCATATCAACATGTTAAATATACGATTTATGCTAAACATAGCCAGAACACCCGGTACTAGCAATGGCTTGGCTAAAACTAAAATACCACATGACGACATACTAAAATAAAGCATCATTAACATTAACAAAACATATTATCAACTTCATGGCAACAGAAAACTTTAGCAACTCCATTACAACATGCTAATCAGAGCACCTACAGTATTAAAATAACTCAGAGCAACATGCTAACTATCACAGAGAATTTCCTACAATAGAAACTATAGAGAAACAAACAAAAAACCCAGAAGAATCCTGCTGAAAAATCCAGCTTAAACCAGCCTAAGCTGGTTGGCTGGTTTGAGCTGGTCGACCAGCCTGGTTTTAGAGGGGTTTTGGCCATTTCAAGGCTGGTTTCCAGCCTGGTCTTAGCTGGTCAGGCTGGAAAATGACCAGCTAAAACCAACTTGACCAACCTGGTTTAAGCTGGACATAGCTGGTTTTGACTGGGCTCCCAGCCTGGCTAGGCTGGTCAAGCTGGTTTTAGCTGGTCATCTCCCAGCTTGACCAGCTAAGACCAGGCTGGAAATGGCTGGAAACCAGCCTGGAAATGGCCAAAACCCCTCTAAAACCAGGCAGGTCGACAAGCTAAAACCAGCCAACCATCCTAGGCTGGTTTAAGCTGGTTTTTTCAGCACGGAAACCTTAGCAACCCCATAGCAAAATGCTAAAAACAATAGCACATCTTAGGAACCCCATGCTAACGCCAATCATGAGATCTTATGGCACATTATGCCCCATAGCAACAGAACAACTTAGAAATTACATATTGACATGCTAAAAACATCCAGAACACCATATGCTAGCAATGATTTGACAACAAACCTAAGTCAAACCAAAGTCCCTGAATTGAACTGGAAACCACAACTACACAATAAAACAATCTAGCGACCCCACAACAACAGAACACCATAGAATTCACTTAAATTTTCATCAAAATGCTAAAATCATCCAGAACACCATATGCTAGCAATGACTTGACAACATGCTAAAAAGTACTCAAATTGTCATAGAAACCACATAACAACATACTTAAAATAATCCAAACACATTTTCAACCCGATAACAACATGGTAAACAGTAAACATTAGCAACACAATTACAGCATACTAAACATGCTAAATACAACCCAGAGCAATATTTAAAAAAACAGGCACCCAAAAAGAACTTCCTACAGTACAAACTACATACAAAAAAACAACAACAATTTAGTATACATGGTTACCGCTACATTCATTCCTCTATGGCGGGGCGCCACACCAAAATTCACCCCGCCACTGCTACATTACTACTCATTCAAAACATTCAGTCATTGTTGTTTTTGTAATAGCGGGTTATAAATCGCACCAAAACGTATTAAAAGGTAAGTGAATTATAACAGCGTGAACTTTTCTGTAATCGTAGTAGTGCTGTGCGTCATTTTAACTCTTTAATGTGACATGCTGACTGACTGACAGGTGCGTTATGCGTGAGGCTAGCAAACACGGCGTAGCTTTTAGTTAAGATGAACACAGTTTCCATAATTAGATAATGCTTTATAATACTTAAAAATTTATAGATAATGACTTTATCTTGGGGTGACGCAGTGGCGCAGTAAGTAGTGCTGTCGTCTCACAGCAAGAAGGTCGCTGGTTTGAGCCTCGGCTGGGTCAGTTGGCGTTTCTGTGTGGAGTTTGCATGTTCTCCCTTCATTCGCGTGGGTTTCCTCCGGGTGATCCGGTTTCCCCCAGTCCAAAGACATGCGGTACAGGTGAATTGGGTTGGCTAAATTGTCCGTAGTGTATGAGTGTGAATAAGTGTGTGTGAATGCTTCCCAGAGATGGGTTGCGGCTGGAAGGGCATCCACTGCGTAAAAACGTGCTGGATAAGTTGGCGGTTCATTCCACTGTGGCGACCCCGAATAAATAAAGGGAATAAGCCGAAAAGAAAATGAATGAATGACTTTATCTTGCTGGAATTTATGGCCGTTTCACTTTACTTCAGGACGCATTAATGCCACTCGGTAGGTCAATTGGAGACATTCATAAATATTCCAAGCAAATCTAATAAATTTAACACATTTTTATCTGTTTTTAATCATTTTTATTATTTGTTTTTTATTTTCTTATACTTGTCTTTTTTATTCTTGTTTATGTAAAGCACTTTGAATTAACACTGTGTATGAAATGTGCTATATCAATAAACTTGCCTTGCCTAAATGTTGGAGACATACTTGTTACATAAATGCACTAAATCGCACTTCAGCAATGTTTATTTGAGAGCGCACAGGGAAACATGCATTTAAGCAGCGTATATTTGAGGGCGTGCAAGAAGTTTTGTGCATGAACAGACGAAATCCGCGTGCAAGCAAAGAGATTTGAATGCTCGTATTACATAAATGCGATCTCGGCTTGTAATAATCGCGCTCACGACATTTGTCATTGAAATAACGCCACAGGTAGTTGGTAGATCTGTGTAAAAGGCCCAACAGAGTCTGCCGCCACAGCTGGAAAAAAATCCTAGAGAAAACACTGGTATACATTAGCAATCCCATAGCAATATGCTAAAAACAACACTGAACACTTTAGCCACCCTATGTTAACTATGCCAATGATAATAAAACATTAAATAAAAAAACACAGAGGCTACACAAACAGTTTTATGGTGCATTTACCTTATGCGGAACACCATAGAAACCACATATCAACATGCTAAAAACATTCAGAACACTATGCTAGCAATTACATGACAGCATCTTCAAAAAACTACCCAAATTGTCCTATAAACCAAATAACAACATACTAAGCATCAAAACACATTTGCAAACTTATAACAACATGGTAAACAGAAAACTTTAGCAACTCCAACAACAACATGCTAAACACAACCACAAAAAACTACACCAGAAACCCTATAGAAAAAATGCTAAAGAACACCCAATACATCCAACAACAGCAACACCATAGCATGCTAAAAATGAGTAAACACCCATTGCTAGCAATGACTTAGCAACATGTTACAAATCACATAATATTCTAACAGAGCACCTTAGAAATCACATATCAACATGCTAAGAAAACTATGCTAGCAAGGATGATTTACAGTACAAACTGCAGAAAAACAAGCACAACAAGTACTCAGAATACCTTAGCAACCCCATAGAAACATGCAACAAACAACACAGAGCAGCTTATATTCAAAGTACTCAGAAAAACTACACTACCCTAGAAACCACTTAACAACAAAATAAAAACAATTAAAATTGTCAAAAGAAAGCCTCGCCAGCTGTCTTCATTCTACCCACCGCCATTTTAACATTTCTCTTCTCTTATCACAGATGTTAACACAAAAAAAAAAACCTCTGGCGGAGAAAATAAAAGAAGGAAAAAGTGATTTTATCCAATTCATCTGATATCTGAAATTCTTATCATGGAGCAATCAGATTAGCAAATGAAACGCTGTCGATTTTACCCTTTTTTAGATAAGTACTTCCTGTTGGCTCTACAAAGCGTCTGGCTGGAGGATTTTGATTGGCTGCATCTTCGTGGACTCGAGAGTCTCGCTTCAGTATCCAAAATGTTTCTAAATCAAAAGGGCTTTCAAATGAGGCTAGATTAGCATAACAGTGCAGCGTTTCACAGTATGTACAGGGTTTCACTGGGACATCCTGAGTGGAATGATTCAGCGGGAACTAAAAACAATTAGTTCATTTATCAGCATGTTCAAGTAGCCTTTTGGAAATATTTGTGAAGAAAAACACATTAGGCGTTTATCTGTGAGGATTTTTGATTTCATATAAAACAGGCAAGATGAATAGATGCAATTCATATCTACATACTAGATGACTGGAGGTGAAACTTGGACTAGTAGCTAACTAGAAACATTGCATAGCAACATGCTACAGAACAAGAACAGCCGAGAACACTAAAACAGCCACATACTAACTTGCTAGATTAACTAAAAAGCCCTCAAATACAAGTTTACATGCTGCAGAAACGCTGAAGCAACATGCTAAAAAACAAAAATAAAGAACATCACAACAACATAGCAACAACATAAATAGCCTAAACATGAAATCCTCAGAAATACCTTAGCAAACATGGCAGAAATCAACCAGGTGGCTAATTCATAAAAGTGGTTAAGAAAAGTGGGGATTAAAGTCAAAAACCTGACTTCAATGAGCCAAACTAAACAAGCCGGACCAGGATAGTTTCTCAGCATAAGTTGCCGTAGTAACGGAGTTTGAACTATAGTAAATTTGATTTATGAAACAGAATCCACCATTAAAAGCTGACATACCAAAATAAGCCTGGCTTTTTCTCCAAGCTTGGTTATATGGAACACCCCCCTGAACACCTTAGAAATCCCTGGATTAAAAGTAAAAAATAAACATTACATAAAACAGCCTGGCTACATGCTAAAAACAACCAACAATACCTTATAAACTCCATAATAAAACGATAAACATGCCACGGCAAACACACAGTAGACTACATCCTACAGTTAAAACCACCTAGCAGCATGCTTAAAAATACATGGGACACCTTAGAAACCAGATGGCAACATGCTAAAAACTTATTTATTTCATTAGCAACTTTATACCCACAATACTAAACATGCTAAAAATGCTAAATGCTATAACTCTTCACACAACTCTTTACAGTATAAATCATATAGTAACGTGACATCAGATTGTAATAGAGAACCAGCCACCTTAGCAACATGCTAAAAACCCGGAAACTACATAATGTAGCAATATACTAAAATGTAAACTGATGATCACACATAATGATAACTACAATTGACAAATATGTTAAACTAAAATATTAATAATGTAAAACAATAGTTGTCAATTTTACTTCTACATTAGGCAAATTATCTCCTTTACAATGATTATCGGGAAGAAAAGATAAAGGGTTTGAAAGAACATTACATCACTTTCCACTCTTTTCATGCATCCGTGCCTCTCTAATCTGTTCATACATTCATTCACTCCAGTATTGAACAAGCTACAGGAGAACAGACAGATAACAGAGGATTAGAGAACGAGAGAATAAAACAGAGAGAGAGAGAAAAAGAGAGAGAAAGAAAGAGAGAGTGTGTGTGCAATTATGTTGCTCTCTCAGTTGTGTAATAGAACATGGCTTTTCATCTATCAATACAAGATCACATTAATTGTGAGGTAAAAAAAAATTGTTTGCATTTGTATGTTCACACCTTTGTCATTATGTGTACACCAGTGTAAAATTTGCTATTGTAAAACAGCTACCACATGCCTTTTTATCTAAAAAAACGAATTTCAAATTAAAGGACAGCATTAATAAAATAGTAATTAAAATTATGATATGCATTTAAATATATTGAACAAATATATCAAATACATTGAACAAGCAACAGACGGATAACATTGAAAAACAACAATAAAACAGGAAGATTAAGAGAGAAAATATTAAGCTGTGAACAATGTAAAACATGTATTGTTCTCGGATTGTTCTCATCAGACTAGTGTTCTCTCATGTAATGTTCTTGGGAGAGTTACGGTGTAGAGAAGCCCCAAAGAAGTAGGGGTGTCAAAATTAATCGTTTCTTCGGTGCACCGCGATGCAGACGCGGACAATTCGGTATCGGTTCAGTAATAATCATAACCGGTTATTATGTACTGACGTCATCTCATATACGCTATGTCGCCGTAGCATATTATAGCGAGGGAGGAGAGCGCGGGTATTTACAACGCTCTAACTACCTAAAAACTCAGAAACTGTGCACAATTTCACTGCGTGTGTGTTTGCTGGACTGTGTTTCCCTGACACTTGCAGCAGAAGCCCCTATTCCACGGCTATGAAGAGAATGAAAGTAATCTCCATTTCTCTCTCTCTCTCTCTCTCTCTCTCTCACTGTGGCCCATGAGTGCTTCTGTGAAGAGCGCCAGCATGTAAGAGCCAATCACAGCCCTTTCTGTTGAGCGCGTGACCAATCAAAGGGGTGTAAGAAAGAACTTGCTAGACTTAGGCTCAGAAAGCGAGCAGGATATTTATATTTGTTTATTTGCTATAAATGCTCGCGTTGTTTAAAGGTACAGTTTATATATCTGACTGTTTATAATTTGTATTACAATTTACGATGTTTAAAAAGGGGGAGGAGCTACGCTATGGCCCGCTCTGTGTACATTTCAAAAATGCACATTTCAAAGCACTTCACAAGACCTTGAATAGTTACATAGACTTTGTTTAAGAAATCAAAATACTATGTTTCCATGTTAATAGACTGCTCGCTAAGTGTTAAATAACTGTCAGTCACTATTTCATCACTATTTAAATTACAAAATTTATCAACCAGCAAAGTACAAACAAAAATACCAATGAGTTAGTTCACTTATTTTTATTCACTCCTTTAAGTGGACTAAATTAGTGAACTAATGCAGGGGATAGTGATTAAGGGCATAGGATGCGATTTCAGATGCAGCAGTATTGTATGAAAGGACAAAATTGTTTTACAAATAGTAAATATATTTATACATTTTAATACAAGAATTGTTGTGCTGTGAAGAAAATATAAAACGGTGTATGGAAAGCATCGTCAATGCACGGAGATATCGAATTGAACCGAATCGATGGCAAGATAATCGTAACCGAACCGAACCGTGAGACCAGTGTAGGTTCACACCTCTACAAAGAAGCATACCACCCAGACTGTTGCATGCCCAGAGTGAAGCATGGGGGTTGATATTTATTTTATTAAAATTAATACACTTAGTTAAAATGCTAACGAAAATTCCAACTAAGTCTCATTGCGGATATGTACCATACCAGATCTACATTTCAGAGGGCAGCGAAATACGTAACCTGAAGTACGTCTCTTTTTTTGCAAATCCACCAGAGGCCACTGTGTCTGCTTCTCGATGATCTCAAATATCTCTCGTGACTTTTGCTCTCGCATAAATCCACCAGAGGGTGCAATATACACTTTAGCCGATCAGGCCAGCTTGCTGTCGACTGACTGACTGATCAACTGACCACTGACCACCAACTTAGTGACTTTGTATTTAGCGACTTTTCAGACCCCCCCTAGTGACAAATTTTCAAAAAAGCAACTAGCGACAAATCTAGCGACTCTCATGTGTCTGTACTGTACCATTCCTACTCTTCTCAACAAGCTGAGGGTGCCGTCGGCCCCTCCCCCGCCCCAGAGCACTCACTTGAGCACCCAGTCCTCGTACAGCAGTCTCTCCCACCTGCGGCCTGGAAGCAGATCACCCCTCTGCGTATCAACGGCAAATGATTTAGCACCATAAACCTGAGGTATTTCCATTGTACAGTCAAACCTATCTACTTCTCTTTTGTTTTAAATTTAACAGGTTGATTTGACCGTTTTAATATTTTCTTGTTTACAGTCACAGATATTGTAGTGACAGTTTTGGAACTTGTCTGAGTTTATTATGTCTGAGAGATTACTGCAAATTCCCTACACATCTATACTGATATAATGTATTCAAACAGCAGTGAAATTAATTAAATTGACATGCATGCATAAAGCGTAGTGCAAATATAAATACCCCTTTATTAACCGTGGGCTGTTAAACAAACGCTTGGACTTGATGACGTCAGTAATATGTAAATTGATGTATGACGCAATCTAGCGACTTTTCGCACCAAGCTTATCGCCTTTTCATTGAAAATAGTTTTCAACACTGCAACTGACCCACCCACCCCCTAAACCAAACTGATAGTGTTTTCAAAAGCAATCTAGAAAAAGAAAAGCCGTAGCAGCTGCTTGATTCCTCCACGTTTCAGTCTGTTGTTTATTTGTTTATTGCTTTTGTTTTACCTGGAACCTTTCTTCGCCACACTCAAACCCAGTCATCACTGTCAACTCCGCTCAGTGTCCCAAGTTCGCTGACATGTGCGGCGAGCTACTGGGCAAACTGGTAACACTGGAAAAGCCTTCCACATGGAGGTAAGCGATCAGCTGGTAGTGCGAAAAAGAACAGAAGCCGTTGGCGGCATCATACACTCTCACAAATAAAGGTACAGGAGCTGTCACTGGGGCGGTACCTTTTCAAAAGGTACATATTTGTACCTGAAGGGTCCATAACGGTACGTCAAAGGTAATTTTTAGGTACATTTGGGCACTAATATGCACCTTTGAGGTACCACTGAGGACTCTTTGGGTACAAACGTGTATCTTTTGAAAAGGTACCGCCCCAGTGACAGCTCCTGTACCTTTATTTGTGAGAGTGTACCGCTCCATAGTGTTCATTTTAAAGATGAAATGCAGCCAGATATACCTCCGCTCTCCAGAAATGTAGACGGGTGCGTATCTACAACGAGCCTGGGCTGAAAAATACATTGATTTGAGCGAAATGCTATAGGTCTAATCCAACTGAATGACCTAAGCTAAGCTAAGGTAAGCTAAAAGTGCTTCCGCCATACTCAGATCAGCTGAATGGATTTAAAAATGGTAAAACTGATCTGTCTAATGGAGGCAACCTGCTGAAGAGCTTTATAAGTTGACTACTTTGGTTAAAAGTTGAGTCAACTCAAAAAAAGCTGTGCAGCAAGATGCCTTACAATTTTAATATGATATAATTATTTAACAGTGTAAGATGTGCCCATTTTAATTAAAAAATTTGTATTCCTTTAAACCAGAAACATATAAATGCATATCATAATCTGTTGTTGATGGCTTTTTGTATACCAGCATTTACAATCACAAATCACCTCAAAGATGAACAGTAAAGCCTCCCAACAACTCTAAACGTTTATTTCAGCATTTGAATCCCATTTCCAGCAGTAAGTCAGTCACGCTTCTGAGATTTAATCATGATTTGAGTGTGTGTGTAAATGCGACACCACGGGGAACGTGAATATACGACTATGCCAATCG
Organism: Danio kyathit; assembly: GCA_903798195.1. Taxonomy (NCBI): domain Eukaryota; kingdom Metazoa; phylum Chordata; class Actinopteri; order Cypriniformes; family Danionidae; genus Danio; species Danio kyathit. Next base: position 21,887,409 of record LR812540.1, read on the forward strand.
CCTCCACCAGCTGTATGCGCAAAAAAAAGTGAAAGTTTTCGGGTCATTGCACATGATGGAGAAACGCAGGAATGCTGTAAAACCAAACGAGGCGCAGAAATCAAACAGCATCCGCAGAACGACAATGATCTCGCTTGTGTTTTCACCCATCTGCTGTTGTATTATGGAGAAACCAAAGCAAATACTGTCCATCTGAAAGACACTTTTAGCAATTTTTTCAATGTGAGAACGAAAAACGTGCAGCGTTTTTACACTCGGGTTGACAAAATCGCAAACACATGCTGCTCTCTCCAAGACACTGCAGAGTTTAAGTATGTTAAAGAATGTTTAAGTATGAATATTTTAATCAAACATAAAAAACTCTTATTTTATAGAATGTATAAGTTTATAACATTTTTTAATATTTCAAAATATTGCTACATTAGTTTACTGTAGTTAAAATATTTTTAAAAATGCTTAAATTTCTAAAATAATTAGTCCATGAATATTATTCCATGAATTTTTATAAGGATTTATAAATAAAAAGGTTTATATATATATATATATATATATATATATATATATATATATATATATATATATATATATATATATATATATATATATATATATATATATATATATATATATATATATATATATCAAGGTTTCTGCTACATTAATTTTTCCATGGCGGGCGCCACGCCAAAATTCATCCCGCCACGGCTACATTACAGCTTCTCATTCAAAACATTGTCGTTTTTTTTAAATAGCGGGTTATAATCGCACCGAAACTTATTAAAAGGTAAGTGAATTATAACAGCGCAAACTTTTCTGTAACCGTATAGTGCTCTGCGTTATTTGTTTAACCCTTTAAGGTGACATGCTGACTGACTGACAGGTGCGTAATGCGTGAGGCCAGCAAACACGCCGTATAGCGATCAGTTAGGATGAAAAGTTTCCATAATTATACTTTATTTATAGATAAAGGTCTATGGCTCTGCATACAACAAACAATGAATTTATCTTACTGGAGTTTATAGCCGTTTCACTTTACCTCAGGATGCGTTAATGCCGCTCTGTAGGTCTATTGGAGACATTCATAAATATTCCAAGCAAATCTAATAAAGGTTGGAGACAACTTCACTACGTAAACGCGCTAAATCGCACTTGAGCAGCAAGACGTTTTGTGCACGAACAGAGGAAATCCACAGCTGGAAAAAATCCCAGAGGAAACACTGTATGTATGTATGTATGTATGTATGTATGTATGTATGTACTGTATATGTATGTATATATATATATATATATATATATATATATATATATATATATATATATATATATATATATATATATATATATATATATATATATATATATATATATATATATACATATACATATACACACACACACAACCAATTAGCCACTTTTCGGACTATACATAAAATTGTTACATTTCCTCATGAGATCTGGCTGGTGTCCTCAGTACAGCTACACAATCAAACAAAAGCATTTTGGAGGGAACCTGGGCCGGTATAATGACAGGCCTGGCTCAGACAGGATGGGCAGGGGTTCAGACAGGGCAAGATAATGGAGCTTGAGTGGCTCGTGTTGTGGAGAAAATGGCCATCTGCTCCAGAGAGACATTCAAGCTGAATATGCAGATCAACAAAGCTGGAGGTTTTGTTGTTTTCTGTAACTGTGTCAGCTTTTTGTGAAGAGTTAGAAGTTACAGCCAATATTCAGTCAGATGCTCTACAGGGTATAGTTTAATATTTCTAAATATGTTCATATTTAATATACTGTATCATTGCAATATGTTGCCATTTTTACATATACTTAATGTCATATATGATTTAGTATTGTATTAATTTTTTGTCATTTTCATTTTATTAGTTTATTTATTACTACTACTTATTACTACAAAGTTGTAACGTGAAGTGGACGCTGATAACAGATCCAAATGCAGGTTTATTATACAGAGATGGTCAGGCAAACAACGGTCAACACAGGAGCAAACAGATCTATATGGGCAATCCAGAGTCGTGGTCAATAAGCAGGCAACTGGTCAGTACAGGCAGGCAGCAAGCAACGTAAACAAACAAAACAAAGCGAGGGTCAAAACAAGGCAAGGAAACAGAGTCGTAATGTTTACTATTTAGTTTAACAAGACTCAGCAACAAGTATGTATGTCTGTGCTGCTTTTAAAGTCCATGGCTGTTTCTCAATTCCAAGAACGCAGAGAACGGACTTGCGTTCTGGTCTTGCCAGGTGTCCTCGGAAGAACGAACTCAGGAGACCACGAGAACAGAAAACGCGTCCTGTGAGAAATGAGATGCTGCGTTCTTCCTGATGGTCACGTGACCTTCACGCGTTTTAAATGGAAAATTATTTAAACATTACAGCATTCATACAACGATTTATTGTTTTTCCGTTTTTCAAAATATATAGTCTGCATAGAAACATTATAAATATACGTTGCACAATATAAAAAAAACAGATTTTAATACGAATTTCAGCAAACAAACACCTCTAATGTGTTTACTCCTTTATTAAGATGTTCATGGTAATGTTTATATTCACCATTTCATTTAGGGAATCCCCTGAGGTAAATAAGTTATATCTCTGAACTTTAATAATAAATCTAAATAAAATTGCTGCGCTTCCCACCTCCAGTCGCAATGACTTCTGGGACTTCTAGAGCAAGATCTGCGCTCAAGTCTGCATCGGTGCGTCCTCGATATCAAGAACACATCTTGAATATTGGAACTGAACTTTGGCAGCTGATGATGACGTTACACGAGAACACGGGGATGCAAGACCGCTGAAGAACGCTTATTGAGAAACAGCCCATGTCATCCCTTCTGAACAGTTTCAGCTGTGTCTGTTAGCAATCAGCCAGGATTAGGAACCGGTGTGTATATGTGTGTGTGTGCAGTACATGACAGGATCTTGTAGTCCATATAATGACGGATTTGTAGTTCTATGCAATCTGTGTGTTTACCAGCGAAAGGTAAGGATTAGATCGCTGGTGATTGTGACAAAAGTATTTTAATATTACATCTTTAATTAGCATTAATACTATGTATTACTTTTCTTAACCTTCTTCTGATGATGATTGTTTATATTAATTATATTCATTATCTGTAGTTTTTATTTACATTCATAATATTTAATTAGTATCAATATTTACAACTACTACTATTATTACTACTTAAACTATGGATAAAAAAATTGAAAACAACAATAAGCTAATTAAAAAAAAAATTTTTTACATAAAGTGTGATTTATAGTACATTTAAAATTAAAATGTTTTGGTATAATTAAATAGGTATATACTATATGACATGCAAATTGTTGCTATATACACGTCACCATAATATTCTTAAATTTGATTTTATATTTAAAATAATACATACTGCTTCCATTTATTCTTAAAGTATTTTAACATTGCAATAAATGAGAAATAACTTTCTGTTATTATACATGAGCAAAAATTATAATAATAATAATAATAATAATAATAAACATATTTTTAGTATTTATTAATAATACAATTATATATTTTTCACCAAAATATATTTTAATAAGATTTATTTTATACATGTTATTAATATATTACTATAAACGATTTCTTATATTCTTACATTTTTGTTATATCATACACAAAATAATTGTAATAATATTATAATTTTATTATATTATTATTTTATATTAGTAATATTTTTAAATACTATAAAAAAATACATCCATAATAAGGTGCATGTGCAAAAAATATATACTTTTTTAATTATTATTTTCCACCTTTAATAGGCTACGCTACACGATTTCATGGTGCATTTCAATTACATTAATGACTGCACAAACCTGTACCTAAAACACTTTAAAATGCGCATCTTTTCAACTGTTAAGTTTTTTTACGCACTGCACAAATCACTCCGTCAGCAAAAAAAAAAAAAAAACAACGGACGCCGTTCCCTGGAGATCCGTCAATAAAACCCTGTCCTTATTTACAGCGCCAAGAACCCAAGCTCATACACCTCCCGTGAGGGGCGCCGCAGTGCCCTTACCGGACATAATTCCTGCTATCATCATCGTCATCAGATATATCCATATCCATAACCATCAGGAGCAGCCATTTCAAACACGGTGAGACCGCAGTCACTTACCGGCCCCGGTCAGCAGTGATGGGCCCCGCCGGGCGACTCTCAGCCCTCTAATGCGCCGTTGCGTAAGATCCATAACGGCGCTCTGGAGTGTTCTTGGGAAAACGTGGATCCATTATCTCCGTGCTTTATTATGGCTAATTAAAACGTAAGGACAATAGGGTCGTTTAGTCTTCCCGAGGCCTCCGGCGACGCACTGAATGTGGACTATACTGCGCCTCAGCCGTCAAAAAGACCCTCTTCACCCGCTTTATTCGTATTCAGCTCCTGTTGCGGGATGAAATACGACTTGGTGAGTTTGTGAAGGTTAATTGCGAACTTTAAAAGCTCTTAATGACGTCTAGTAATGCAGGGGAGCAAGAGTTTATGTCCATATTAGCACAAGAGTCGGCTAAACTTGCTGGCGGACTCGTGTCGGACGCACCTGCAAACTGGATTATATAAATACTGTCCGCACAAGTACGCACTCGTCCCACATTAGTTCAGGTGCACTTATAAATCAACTTATTTTTGCTGCATTGTGTGGCAAGCTGTTTTAACATTTAATCTCTAAACTGGCCTACTATCTTTTTTATGCTACATGTCAGGCTAATAGTTTTCCCTTTAGTAGGCTACAGATTTAATAGCTAGAGCTTTTTCTTTGGGTACTAGCGCTTATTCTTTTCGTACTAGTTAGACAACCATTATAGCTCTTCACCCCCTTTATTCATATTCAGCTTGTGTTGTGGGATGAAATTCGACTTGGTGAGTTTGTGAAGGTTAATTTCCGAACTTTAAAAGCTCTTAATGACGTCTAGTAGGCTAATACAGGGGAGCAAGAGTTTATGTCCATATTAGCACAAGAGTCGGCTAAACTTGCTAGCGGACTCGTGTCGGACGCGCCTGCAAACTGGATTATATAAATACTGTCCGCACAAGTACGCACTCGTCCCACATTAGTTCAGGTGCACTTATAAGTCAACTTATTTTTGCTGCATTGTGTGGCAAGCTGTTTTAACATTTAATCTCTAAACTGGCCTACTATCTTTTTTATGCTACATGTCAGGCTAATAGTTTTCCATTAGTAGGCTACAGATTTAATAGCTAGGGCTTATTCTTTGGGTACTAGCGCTTATTCTTTGCGTACTAGTTAGACAACCATTATAGCTTTTCACCCACTTTATTCATATTCAGCTTGTGTTGCGGGATGAAATTCGACTTGGTGAGTTTGTGAAGGTTAATTGCGAACTTTAAAAGCTCCTAATGACGTCTAGTAATGCAGGGGAGCAAGAGTTTATGTCCATATTAGCACAAGAGTCGGCTAAACTTGCTAGCGGACTCGTGTCGGACGCACCTGCAAACTGGATTATATACTGTCCGCACAAGTACGCACTCGTCCCACATTAGTTCAGGTGCACTTATAAGTCAACTTATTTTTGCTGCATTGTGTGGCAAGCTGTTTAAACATTTAATCTCTCAACTGGCCTACTATCTTTTTTATGCTACATGTCAGGCTAATAGTTTTCCATTAGTAGGCTACAGATTTAATAGCTAGGGCTTATTCTTTGGGTACTAGCGCTTATTCTTTGCATACTAGTTAGACAACCATTATAGCTTTTCACCCACTTTATTCATATTCAGCTTGTGTTGCGGGATGAAATTCGACTTGGTGAGTTTGTGAAGGTTATTTGCGAACTTTAAAAGCTCTTAATGACGTCTAGTAATGCAGGGGAGCAAGAGTTTATGTCCATATTAGCACAAGAGTCAGCTAAACTTGCTAGTAGACTCGTGTAGGATGCACCTGCAAACTGGATTATATAAACACTGTCTGCACAAGTACAGTATGCAATCGTCCCACATTAGTTCAGGTGCACTTATAAGTCAACTTATTTTTGCTGCATTGTGTGGCAAGCTGTTTTAACATTTACTCTACTGAAAATCTACTGAAAATCTAAACATTTGCTTCCACTCTGGAATATCGGATCTTCTTGTGACGTCTGTTTGACATCTTGGACGAAAAACATTTAGCCATGCCCTTGTAAATAGGCCTAGTTTGCAAGTAAAAGATGAGCGTAGGAGCACAAAAAGAAACCCAGTTTCAGTTGAAAATACCTCATCACACTGAAATAAAAGTTTGCAGAAACTTCGCACCTCCGCCGTCAAAAAGACCCTCTTCACCCACTTTATTCGTATTCAGCTCGTGTTGCAGGATAAATAGAAATATTGATTTTGAATCACGGATGACTTTAAGCGCAATAGCCTAAATAAATGTCCAATAATAATACTAATAACAGTAATCTAAATAATAAAAATATATAGCCTACCCCAATTCTGACATAGCTGCGTTTAAACAGCGCAAACACTGCGCTGGTTATGCCATATTAAACAGTTCTGTATGAATAACTGAAGATGCTCCTTTAATGCATTGGCACGTAATGTTAAATTATTTTAAATTACACGTCCCATCCATACCCAACCTTTAATCATACCTGAACACTCCATGTGTTACAGTTCCAAGTAAACTGTTTTGTGTGACATTGTCATAAAATGTATCTGGTTTTGTAACTAATATCTTTGTTCTTAATTGTCCTTAGCCCTGGCAATTATGTTGACCTATTTTGTATTATCATATTATTTCCTCTCCCGTTTCTCTTACGTTTATATTCTTTAGCAGTCAATAATAAAACTTTACGTCTATGAAAAAGAGAGTTAATAAACATAAAGAATGTAACATCATATCGTCAAAAGATGGTTTATGTGCATGTAACCCCATCGGTCCAAGCAGGGCGCAAACCGGCAATATGGGAGACAAATGCTCTAAGGAGGAGGCTAAAGATCCGAGGAGTGTAGTTTACGGTTTACGTGATGACCAGCTGGCTTCCGTTACATAAGGCAAATATATAAATGCCCAAAACATCATTTACTCATTTTACTCATACTCATTTTTTATTACTTATAATGTCCAAGACATTGATATTAATATTAAGTGCTACTTTTGTGCCTTTATTAGCTTTTTCTCACCTATTTACTGAGTTAAATTATTCCATCTCCACGTGCTGGTGAAAAAGCAGCTGGTGGTCTTCAATCTACAGTACAATCTATTGCTTTTCCTGCAGTTCCCGGATGTAATGTCGAATTTTACCAGTCGACTTTGAACCACTGAATTTATGGAAGCGAATATTTGAACTGAAATAAAATGAACTGAAAATTGCCTTTTGAATATTATACATCGTATTTTTTTAAAGATTATTGAATATTTTGTAAGTGAAATCTGGAAATTGAATATGAATCATTGAATTTATAAGTATGAAAACTTGTTTGAAATATTTTTAGTTGAAATATTCACAGCTTAAATAAACATCTTTGTTAAATTTCAGGACCTAAAAATACAAACCCTGGAATTCAATTCATTAAAATGCAAGCACTTGTTAATTCGGTGTATTATTTTTTTCAGTTTGTGCTATTCAACAAGCTTTTTATTTCAATACTTTTGGCATTGATTTTGTTCCATAGATGAAATACATCTTGGTGAGTTTGTAAAGGTTAATTGCAAACTTTCACTGCTCTTAATGGCGTCTAGTAATGCAGGGAGCAAGAGAATGCCTATATTAACACAAGAGCCAGCAATGGTTGAGTTGTGTCGGACTGGATTATATAAATACTGTCCGCACAAGTACACACTTGTCCCACATTATTTCAGGTGCACTTATAACTCTTAAGTCAACTTACTTTTGCTGCATTGTGTGGCAAGCCGTTTCAATGTTTAATCTGTAGCGGAAACCAGTGGTCTCCTACCCCAGGGCCGTGGACCAATACCAGTCTGTGGATCAATTGGTACCGGGCCACACAAGAAATCAATAATTAATTCTGTGTTATTTATTATTGGAATCTGAATGATCTTTTCATTTTGAAAAAAAATAATTGTATTCTCTTGGTTACATCTTGGTCACTTGAGTGCCAAAATTTAACTCAAAAGCTAGTAAAATGAGTAAGAAACAGACGTCTTTGGAAAGTGTCTTTGCGAAGGGGAAACGGCCCAGTGAAAGACCCATGAACTTCAAAGGAATGGTTCCACAACCCATTTGTCAACAAATCAGGTAAATTCAGCATGTCTGTGCAAATGACGGTAATTTGCATACAGCGTCTTTTCCGCACAAGTTTGTTATTTCCAATAAATTTGCGTTGGTTGTGCACACATATTGGGTGTGATGCTCGTGCTTACCAACTTTTCAGAATGCTGCGAGCACACCGCAAGTCACGTGACAAGAACTGACCAATCAGCTTCATACTTTGTATGGAATGTACATATTTCGGTAGACTAATTACTGCAGACATACACAGAACACTGCAGTGCTTTTTCATTTTCCCCATAAATAAAACTTGTATCAGAGTTGCAGCAATGTATTGTCAGTTTGTCATCCTCTGAGAAAACGGTTGATGGTCGCCTATCTATGTTGCTTGATTTCAATTATTTAAACTTGCATAGTAGATGCGATTGGAAGAATTCTGCACATTTACAGCAAATGCTTTGTGCATTCCATGCCATTCACGCTACACACCGATTATCTGTCTAATTGCGCATTTGCTTTGATTTTATAATTGACTTTGTAGGTAATATTCTCATGCAAATTCCGCGTTTGGTGTGAGCCCAGCATAAGTATCAGTGTCTATTAAATAATTACCATATAAACCACGCTAGCATCTATTTTCATGCTTTTAATCATCAGGTTTTATATCTAGTACTAATTTCTAGTATATAATGAAAAAATACTAGTACTAAAAGATGATTGAAAGCATGAAAATAGATGCTAGCATGGTTTATTTTAAATTTGCTTTCAATTCCCATTGCGCTATTGACCTTATTCTTCAATGTAGAAGTGCGCTTGTTTTTTCGATTGTTTTAGATCTTCCGATTCAGTCGCCTATGGGAGAAATGACTAGAAATAATAAACGGCAGTTTGCAACATCAAGCAGCAAAAGAGCTGTTTTTAATGTCTAAAAATGAATGGAAGTGAATGAGACGGAGGTCTCGAGCCGAAAAGATTCAAATGGCTGCACCCGCTCATACACAAAGAATAAGGTCAATAGGAGTCAGATATTGCTTTAGATATGTGCTAGATGGACTGTAAACATGCAGGTTGTGAACTCAAGTTAAAGAGAACGAGTGCAGCGGGAAAGTAGGTGAAATTGGTTTGTATGAGTTCAATGTCCTTCATGAGACCCTGTAACTTTGAACCCCCTCTGTGCCAAATAAAAAATAGGAAACGTATAAGAAAAATAAGGATTTAATAATGTAAATCAACCTGAACACAATTAATTTGAGTTCAGTACCATGTTGTATATGTATACTGACTGATTACAATCTATATAGATCCAATATAAATTATGCGTATATGCAAGAATATTTCAACTTGCATGATATGTTTTTGTATAGACCATTTTGAGGGATGTAAACAAAAACAATGGTCCCAATGTATTGAAGTTTTATCCAGTTTTACTTAGTCACCATGACAACATAACACAATAAAACCCTAAAAAGACTGCATACAGTAACATAGAAACAACTTTGCTTTTTAAATAATATAAAAGTTTTAATAGGGTAATTAAAGTGACTGCTTTTATAAAATAACAAGCTTCCAGATTTAAATCTGCACAAAATTACCCTCATTCACATCCAATTAAAGAGCCATCAATCGTTTTCAATAATAACAATAATAATAATTTCAGCCCTGTTAGCATAAATTGTACCTTCACATGACTATAAAAATGACCCACCTGTAGGCAAATGTAGCATACATATGCAGAACTAATATTAATATTGAAATAATTCAGTTTCCAAAGAAGAAAAAAGTACATATAAGTGAATTAAGGATTTAATGAATGAATAAAAAATAAACATAAATTACTTTTTTTTCACTAAAGTTACATCCAGTATTTGTTTATCAAATATAAAATAAAATAATAATAATCTGCTCAAAAACAATTTTTAAAAAGATTAAACAAACTGCTTTTTATCAAAATCTCAAGGTTCCACATTTAAAATCCACCAAAAAAACCTTGAGAACACGCATGCCTTTTATCACTGCTATTTCAGCATAAATCCTACCTTGACAGGAATATAAAATGACCCACTTGTAGGCAAATTTGAAATGGCAATACTTGACAAGATCATTTGTTCCCATTTAATTTGGCAGGGATGCAAATGATGTGTGATATAAACAGCCAGAGGCAAAGTCAATACTATCAGCATCAGCTACAAGAAAAACACAGACCGCCGTGATAAACAAGCAGCTGAATGTGTCTCGTAAACACATCTGAATATCAGAGATTGTTTTCTTCAGCACCACGGACAGCAGCATCTGATTCTGCTGACAGATACAGAAATACAGACGTGTGTATATATTATATAATACAGAGAGGGAAAAATGAAGTGATAAATAAATAAGCAGCAGGCTTTCAGCAGTTATTCTGGTATTGAAGTCAAACGCACACACACACACACATATAGCTATAGTTGAGTTCAGTGCTTTTGGAAATGGTTTTGGTCGTTTGTCTTCATTAACGGTTATACAAATATGAAAATGTTCATGGGGAACTTTGAGTGTCGGTTAATCATTTCAACTAGACGCTGGGAAAATGTAGAAGTACAAGGAAATGGGTTCTATGTATACATATATCTGTATATATATATATATATATATATATATATATATATATATATATATATATATATATATATATATATATATATATATATATATATATATGTATGTATGTATGTATAATACTAAAAATACTATGCAGATACTGTATACAAAACAATATGCTGACTCTGAGCTCCAGTATACTCTAGTAAAAAGCAGAGCAAGGCTGTTTCATTGAACATTTCAATCAAAGTAAACAACTCTGCTATAGCTGCTATAATGACTACACCCTCAGAGGCACAGACAGACCATTTGACCTACAGACAGAGATGCAGAAAGACCATTTGACCAACAGACAGACAGAAACACACAAACAGAACCAGAGTCAGAAACACAGACCGATAGACAAACAGGAACGCAGACAGAGCATTTGACCAACAAACAGAAACACAGACAGAAACAAAGACAGACCATTTCACTGACAGACAGGCAAAAAAACAGACAGGCCATTTCACTCACAGACAGACAGAACCAGAGACAAGAACACATATAGAAACACAGGCAGACAGACCATTTTACCCACAGACAGAAACACACAGGCAGAACCAGAGACAGAAACACACAGACATAACCATAGATAGACAGACAGAAACACAGAGACACACAGACAGAATCAGAGACAGGTAAACAGACAGAAACACAGAAAGACCATTTGACCGACAGACAATTTCACTGACAGACACAAAGACAGATAGACACCACAGACAGATAGACAAACAGAAACGCAGACGGACCATTTCACTGACAGACAGGCAGAACCGGAGACAAACTGACAGATAGACAGAAACACACAGACAGAACCAGAGACAAGAACACAGGCAGACAATTTCACCAACAGACAGAAACACACAGAAACAAACAGAGATGGACTGACAGAAACACAGAGACACACAGACAGAACCAGAGACTGGATGACAAACAGACAGACCATTTGACTGACAGACACAAAGAAGCACACTGATAGATAGACAGACCGACAAACAGAAACACAGACAGACCATTTCACTGACAGACAGGCAGAAACGCAGACAGACCATTTCACTGGCAGACAAAAACAGAAACGTAGACAGACAGAAACACACAGACAGAATCATAGATGGACAGACAGAAACCCAGAGACACACAGACAGAACCAGAGACTGAAACAAACAGACAGAACCCGAGACTGGATGACAAACAGACAGACCATTTGACTGACAGACACAAAGAAACACACTGATAGATAGATAGACAGACAGACCATTTTACCGACAAACAGAAACACAGACAGACAGGAAGAAACACAGACAGACCATTTCACTGGCAGACAGAAACAGAAACGTAGACCGACTGAAACACACAGACAGAATCATAGATGGACAGACAGAAACCCAGACACACAGACAGAACAAGAGGCTGAAACACAAACAGACAGACACACAGACAGAACCAGACACTGAAACACAGAAACACACAAAACCAGAGACTGAAACACAGACAGACCATTTCACCAACAGACAGACAGAAACACACAGACAGAACCAGAGACCAACTGACAGATAGACAGTACCAGAGACAAAAATGCGGACAGACCATTTCACAGACAGAAACACTGACAGACAATTTCCCAAAGACAGAAGCACAGAAAGAAACACCCAAACAGATCCATAGATGGACAGACAGGAACACAAAGACACACAGACAGAAGACTGAAACACAGACAGAAAGACAAAGAGACTGGCAAAACCAGTAACAGAAACACAGACAGACCATTTCACCAACACACAGACAGAAACACAGACAGACCATTTCACCGACAGACAGAAACACAGACAGACCATTTCACCGACAGACAGAAACACAGACAGACCATTTCACCGACAGACAGACAGAAACACAGACAGACCATTTCACCGACAGACAGACAGAAATACAGACAGACCATTTCACCGACAGACAGACCATTTCACCAACAGACAGACAGAAACACAGACAGACCATTTCACCAACAGACAGAAACACAGACAGACCATTTCACCGACAGACAGAAACACAGACAGACCATTTCCCTGACAAATAGACAGACAGAAACACAGACAGACCATTTCACCAACAGACAGACAGAAACACAGACAGACCATTTCACCGACAGACAGACAGAAACACAGACAGACCATTTCACCGACAGACAGAAACACAGACAGACCATTTCACCAACAGACAGACAGAAACACAGACAGACCATTTCACCAACAGACAGACAGAAACACAGACAGACCATTTCACCGACAGACAGAAACACAGACAGACCATTTCACCGACAGACAGAAACACAGACAGACCATTTCACCGACAGACAGACAGAAACACAGACAGACCATTTCACCGACAGACAGACAGAAATACAGACAGACCATTTCACCGACAGACAGACCATTTCACCAACAGACAGACAGAAACACAGACAGACCATTTCACCAACAGACAGACAGAAACACAGACAGACCATTTCACCGACAGACAGAAACACAGACAGACCATTTCACCGACAGACAGAAACACAGACAGACCATTTCCCTGACAAATAGACAGACAGAAACACAGACAGACCATTTCACCAACAGACAGACAGAAACACAGACAGACCATTTCACCGACAGACAGACAGAAACACAGACAGACCATTTCACCGACAGACAGAAACACAGACAGACCATTTCACCAACAGACAGACAGAAACACAGACAGACCATTTCACCAACAGACAGACAGAAACACAGACAGACCATTTCACCGACAGACAGAAACACAGACAGACCATTTCACCGACAGACAGAAACACAGACAGACCATTTCACCGACAGACAGAAACACAGACAGACCATTTCCCTGACAAATAGACAGACAGAAACACAGACAGACCATTTCCCTGACAAATAGACAGACAGAAACACAGACAGACACTAAACACAGAAGGAGGCAGAGACAAACAGAAACACATAGGGTCCTATCATACACCCGACTTGTTTGCCCTGACGTGTTGCTGTTTTCAGAGCAACGCAACCTTAATTTTCCCGTTTTCCGCCACGTTGTTTAAATAGCAAATCCGTTTGCGCCACTTTGTTGACTCATGGGTGTTCCGGTCTAGAAAGGAGGTGTGTTAGAGCGCATTGTTGGCGCGTTGCTATTTTGAGGAACTAAAATAGACTGCGCAATAGACCAGCTGAAAGCAGATAAAAAAAGTCCAGCGCAGAGCACATTAGATGTGTGCCTCGCTTACACATTGCTTCAAACATGCAGGATGTACAGTAGTAGTAGTAGTAGTAACTTTATTGTCCTTGACAGGAAATTTGTTCTGGGCATCACCATATTGCTGTAGACATTTCATAAAACAGGTAATAAAAACAATACAAAAATACAGCAGTTACATAATTTATAATGCTAATTAAGATAGACTCTTGTTAAATAGACCCACTGAAACAGGTACAAAGGATTTCTTATAACGGTTCAACCTACAATTTGGGACTCTATATCTATATCAGTAGAGGTGTGAACCTACACTGGTCTCACGGTTCGGTTCGGTTACGATTATCTTGCTATCGATTCGGTTCAATTCGATATCTCGGCGCATCACGGTGCATTGATGATGCTTTCCATACACAATTGTATTTTTTACTTTACAGGCGCTGTTCATCGATTAGTGACACTGATGAACGGCAGCGGCACAGTGTTGCTGTGTTTTGGATAGGCATTTCGGCGGGTTTTGGATAGTTTTTGGGCTGGAATCAGTCAGCTACATCTGGCAACACCTCATCATTGATCACAGCTGATCCATGATAGACGCGGTGAAGAAAACTTGCGCGCTCGTGTCTGAATCCAGAAGTATCGCTGTAACAGCCGAGAGGAGAGGAAAAGTCACGCCAGCAGGTCAAATGGGCCACAGTGAGAGAATCGCAGTGAAATAGGGGCTTCTACTTTAAGTGTCAGTGAAAGACTGTCCAGCAAACACACACGCAGTGAAACTGTGTGTGCTTCTGCATTTTCTAAGTAGTTGGAGCGTTGTAAACACTCGCGCTCGCCTCCCTCGCCATAGTAAGCTACGGTGGCATGAGATAAATGACGTCAGTACTGTGGCAGACCTGCCAGTGTGGCTTCAGCGTCGCCATGGAAACGTCTCCCTCATCGTAATCTCGACCCATCACGTGCTGATCAGTGACAGCTGCGGCCCATTGGAAGAGGGGTATTTAAAACACGCCATCAACAACGACGGCAGAGCACAACTAGGATGACAGCAGGATCCACGCTGACTTCTCCCTCTTCCACTGGGCACCCTGACCGGCACTTCACTGCACGAGCTCACCGGACCCCTTTGGACACGGAATTCACCGCCCTGCACATCGCCACGCACTTTTTCCTTGCTCCACTCCCTAAATAAACACCCCTACGGGGATTTTCATTGCCTCTCTGTGTCCGTGTGATCTCTCCCCTGTGACAGTACGTAATAACCGGTTTTGATTATTACTGAACCGATACCGAATTGTCTGCATCTGCATCGCGGTGCACCAAAGAAACAATTAATTTTGACACCCCTAATGTACAGCAATACACAAATATCTTTACAAATGAAAAAGAATTAAAGGAATAAAATAATATAAAAATTATTACTTTTTACATAAATCTAAAAACCACTGCCTCCATGCCTTCATCTCGGGGGTCTTTTTTAGTTTATTCATGACAACTTGCTTTTGTTTGATGTTATTATTATTATTAGCAGATATAACTCAGTTTTTTGACCACACTTTGTTATTATTGTTCATTTATTCCTTTGCTGGAAATTAAAAACGAATTTAGAAATAGTGTTGAAACAAATCTTTGCGCTTAACAAACGAAATTAATTATGTAGGCTAATGGATGTCTATCTTATCCATGAAAAAGAGAAAGTGAAAGTAAAGGCCGATTGGAGGAAGCTCGTTCTTTATCCTCACGCTGCAGATGCTCTGTTTTAACTGTTTTCTCGCTAGTAAAGCGTACAGTTTTTCCCACTTACAAAGTCTGCCATGTAAATTGCAAATGCGCCATGGCGCGACCCAACTGACTCTTAAAGGGAATGGGAGATGAAACTCTGATTGGTTTATTGTCAAAACACACCCATGACTCATTAAGAGGATAAGCACAAGCCTGTTAGACCAAGCGCCAGGATGCAGAGGATGTTTTTCCTTCCTTAAAATAGCAAAAGTGGATTGGGACACGCCCTTATTGCTTTTGCACCATGCTCTTTTGACTTAGTGCCTAGATCATTAAAATAGAGCCCATAGACACACCAACAGAACCAGAGATTGACAGACAAAGACGCACAGACAGAACCGGAGACAGAAAAATAATTCCAAAAATTAAAGACAAAAAGAAACACAGACAGATAGAAACAGACACACGCAGATGAAACACAGACAGGCCATTTGACCGACAGATGAACAGAAACACAGACAGACAGAAGCACAGACAGACTGACAGACAGTCATATAAATCTCTGTCAACAGCAGACAGCAAACTTGATTAAACCGCACACAGATATTAATACAGTCATTATTATTCAAGGAGAACAAGCCCATATGGTAATATGAGACTCAATATGCAAACTCAAAACTCCTCACTTTCCAGACCAGGAGAATTTCCTCTGCTTTTAACATGAAAGAAAGAAAGAGCCAGAGCCAAGAGATGATCTGTTCAGAAGAAAATCTGAAGGTCGAAGTGCAAGTGGAAAAAATAAAACACTAAACTGCATATCAGATTTTATTCTTACATCAAAAACACATTAAAGTAAGTTATTTTTCAGCAAATAATTAAAATATACTAGTTATAAATAATGATTTTGCATTAACTACAATTTTATACATTTTTGTTTTACATTCATTTGAGTGTTGAGATTTCTGTTTTGACTGTTGATCATAAAGCAACATCACATCTGTTTGAAAATAAAGCCGTTTCTGATTGAGAAGAGTCATAAAATATTACATAAAGCTGTTATTTTGTGGAAAAAGATATTGAGAACAGTCTAAATCTACTTTCATTATTCAGACTCATTCCATTCATAAGTTTAACTCAGTATAAGTTTAATTTGTGAGCCACATATTTGTTTTCAGCCATTATTTATATTCAGTCCCCATTTGTTACTAGTGCATGTAGAAGAGCAGCTTAAGCAATCAGCAAAATATCTCCTTATATGTTTTACAGAGATAGTCTTTGTTATTTTGGCTGAACTATCATTTTTACTGTAAGCTTTAATATAACTGCTGTAGGAATTAGAAAGATTGGAACGAAAGATTTGAAAATGGGCTCAGTTTAATGTGAATTCAACAAAAATAAGTCCACATTTCACTTAAAATTAAAAGATTTTCCTATATTGGACATGTGTAAGTTAAATCTCAATAAAGAATTTTCCTCACACAAAAAAAACATTATATGATTCCACAAGACTTGATTGGCCATATATCAAATTTCAAAACATTTGGGCTGTTTTTAAAAGCACAAAAGCTTAATTTCCCATTGATTACAATAGCATGTAAAAGAGCAGCCAACACAATCTACAAAATATCTCCATTTGTTTTCTACAAAAAAGGTGAGTCATAAGAACTACATGTTTTTAAAATTATACAATTCATACTGTACATCCCACATGCTGTGTTTTCAATGCTTTTCTGTCTTTTTTTGAAGGTTAAAAAATCCAGTCATTCGTTACAACAGTATGTAAAAGAGCAGCCGACACAATCTACACAATATCTCCTTTTGTTTTCTATGAAAAAAAGTGTCATAATTTTGAGTGAATTACCACTTTTAATATTATACAATACATACATCTTGCATGTTGTGTTTTCAATGTTTTTGTGTCTTTTTTTTTTTTTGAAGGTTGACAAATCCAGTCACCATTCATTAAAACAGCTTGTAAAAGAGCAGCCGACACAATCTACAAAATATCTTATTTTGAGTTCTTCAAAAGTAAGTCAGTCATCCTTTTGGATGAACTATTTTTAATTTTACACATCATACATCTTTTTTCTTAAGTTTGAAAGTCCAGTAACCATTCACTAAAATAACATGTGAAAGAGCAGCTGAAACAATCTACAAAATATCTCATTTTGTGTCCTTCAAAATAAGTAAGTCATACTTTTAGATGAACTATCCCTTTCTAAACATATACATTATATACATAAAATACATCAAATTCATGTATTTTTGAAGCTTGGATGCAGTCACCATTAAGTAAAATAAAATGAATAAGAGCAGCTGAAACAATCTACAAAATATCTCCTTTTGTGTCCTTCAAAAGAAAGTAGGTCATACTTTTGGAAGAACTATCCCTTTCTAAATGTATACATACACATGTCAAACATCAAATTTTTATTGCTTTTGTGTATTTTTTAAAGCTTGGATATTCCAGTCACCATTATTTAAAATAACATGAAAAAGAGCAGTCGAAACAATCTACAAAATATTTCTTTTTGTTTTCTATGAACAGGGTGAGTCATAATTTAAGTGAACTACCTCCTTTAAAAAGGATACAATATACATCCCACACATTGTGATTTCAATGCTTTTGTGTCTTTTTTGAAGGTTGAAAAATCCAGTCACCATTCATTACAACAGCAGGTAAAAGAGCAGCCGACACAATCTACAAAATATCTCATTTTGAGTTCTTCAAAAGTAAGTAAATCAGTCATCCTTTTGGATGAACTGCCTCTTTTTAATTTTTTTTTTTTAATGTATGATATTAAAAAAGAAGTTTTAAAGTCGAGTCACTATTCATTAAATAAACGCATGAAAGAGCAGCCAAAATGATCTACAAGATATCTCATTTTGCGTCCTTCAAAACAAAGTAAGTTATACATTTGGATGAACTATCCCTTTCTAAACTTATACATTCCATACATAAATTACACCAAACTTGAATGCTTTTATCCGCCTGATCTCATTAGGAAACGTAAGTATTTTACATTTTGCAAGTTTGGTGGCTAATTCAGTTCAGTCGTACAAAAATGTACGATTTTAAAAAGGAGGCGTGGCACCTAACCCCACCCCTAACCCCAGCCGTCATTGGGTAATGAGCAAATCATACTAATTTGTACGAATTAGATCGAATTCATACGAATTAGCCACTAAATCAAAAAGTTACGAATTGCCGTGAGATTGCGTTGGCTCTTATGAATTTTTGAAGCTTGGAAAATCCAGTCACCATTAATTAAAATAACATGAAAAGGAGCAGCTGAAACAATCTACAAAATATCTCCTTTTCTGTTCTTCAAAAAAAGTAAGCAAACTTTTTGGAAGAACTATCCCTTTCTACACCTAAACATTATACACATATCATGCATCCAATTTTTTTTTTTTGCATTTGTGTATTTTGTGAGGCTTGAAAAATCCAGTCACCATTTATTAAACCAACATGTAAAAGAGCAGCTAAAACAATCTACAAAATAGATTTTTTTGTGTCCTTCAAAGAAATTAAGTCATAATTTTGAATGAACTACCTCTATTTAAACATATACATTATACACATATCTTACAGATTTATTTTTTGGCCTTTGTGTAGTTTTGAAGCTTGAAAAATCCAGTCACCATTAATTAAAATAACATGTAAAAGAGCAGCTGAAACAATCTACAAAATATCACCTTTTCTGTTCTTCAAACTATTTTGTGTCCTTCAAAATAAAGTAAGTCATACTTTTGGATGAACTATCCCTTTCTAATTTAAACATTATATACATTAAATGCATATTTTGTATGTTTTTGTATTTTTTGAAGTTTGGAAATACCAGTCACATTAATTTAAAATATAATGTAAAAGAGCAGCTTACTTTTGGAAGAACTAGCACCTTCTAAACCTATATATTATACACATATCATTTCTACATCCATTTTTATTGCTTTTGTGTATTTTATGAAGATTTATTAAAACAGCCTGTAAAACAGCAGATGACACAATCTATAAATATCTCATTTTGAGTTCTTCCAAACTAAGTCAGTCATCCTTTTAGATGAACTACCTTTTTTAATTCTACACATTTTAATACATCATTTTGTAATGCTTTTGTCTTTTTTGAAGCTTAAAAAATCCAGTCATCATTCACTAAAACAGCATGTAAAAGAGCAGCCGAAACAATCTGCTAAATATCTCCTATTTGTACATCAAAGGAAAGTAATTCTTACTTTTGCACAAACTATCCCTTTCTAAACTTAAACATTATATACATAAAATACATATTTTCTATGTTTTTGTATTTTTTGAAGCTCACCTTTAATTAAAATAACATGTAAAAGAGCAGCTGACACAATCTACAAAATATCTCCTTTTCTGTTCTTTTGGAAGAACTAGCTCTTTCTAAAGCTATACATACACGTTGTACATCCATTTTATTTAAAACAGCATGTAAAAGAGCAGCTGGCACAATCTTTAAAATATCTCCTTTTGTGTTCTACTAAAGAAAATCACTAATTTGTTTGCCTCATATTTTTCTTTTAAAACTTGCATATTACACATTTTATCTCACATTTAGACTGACGCTAATGCGATGCTAACAAAAAACAAGCCACTACATTCATTTAACAGCTTAAAAGCAATATACTAAAGGTTAATTAATCAGGGTCACGTTGATATAGTTACGTTTTCATAACCAGGCAATTATTCTAAAGACGTTTTTACAACACCATTAAGAACATGTCCATCAATAAATGGCCTAAACAAATGCACACCGACCGGCCATTTATAAATTTACATCCAGCAATAAAAGCGAAGCATTAGCTTTAATTCAAAAGAAACAAGCATAATTAAAAAAATACGTCAAGCTGCAAACCCAATTATCACTCAAGCATTGTATGTGGAAAAAAGCAGGCAGGAATGGTTTGTTCTTGCAATAATTTAGTCAATACTCATCGTATTATTATGTATCATCCTCAAGACATTTTTATCACCGATGATAAATCGCTAAAATAAGCAGATTTCGGAAAAAGCGATGCAAAACCATCACGCTGTTTCACAAGGACATCAGTGCAAACTCCCGTTTATCGATTTTTCGCTTCTTCCAGCGTAAACACTCAATCAATAGTGGGTTATGAATGTGCTATTTATCAGATTAAGCCTAAAGGGAGTTTTGGGATGATAATATCTATCACTTTTGTCTAGAAGACCCTCGAGACGGATTATGGCTCTTAACAGCTGAATCAGACAACAATACAGGCAGGCGGAAAGAAACAGAAACCAGCTGAGGGAATTAACTAGTGGTTTACTGCTGGTTTAGGCAAAGATTAGACGCTTTGGACACTAGAATTGCTGTAACTGGGAGAAAATTCACCTTAAAAATAATTTAAAACATTTATTAAGTGGTAACTTGTCAGGATTTGGTGGATATATATTTGGCCTACATTTGAAGTCAGAATTATTAGCCCCCCTGAATTATTAGCCCCACTGTTTATTTTTTCCCCAATTTCTGTTTAACTGAGAGAAGATTTTTTTCAACACATTTTAAATCATAATAGTTTTAACAACTCATTTCTAATAACTGATTTATTTTATCTTTGCCATGATGACAGTAAGTACTATTTTACTAGATATTTTTCAAGACACTTCAATACAGCTTAAAATGACATTTAAAGATTTAACTAGGTTAATTAAGTTAACTAGGCAGGTTAGGGTAATTAGGCAAGTTATTGGATAACGATGGTTTGTTCTGTAGACTATCGAAAAAAAAGTTAGCATAAAGGGGCTAATAATTTTGACCTTAAAATGGTTTTTAAAAAAATTTAAACTGCTTTTATTCTAGCCAAAATAAAACAAATAAGACTTTCTCCAGAAGAAAAAAATATTATCAGACATACTGTGAAAATTTCCTTGCTCTGTTAAAGATCATTTAGGAAATATTTGAAAAGAAATAAAAAATTCAAAGGGGGGCTAATAATTCTGACTTCAACTGTAAATGATGTTTATTTGGTAAAGGGTTTAGATCAGGGGTGCCCAAACTTTTTTGTGTGAAGGACAAAAACCAAATATTACTGAGAGCTGTGGGCCGAAGTGAAATAAAACATTACATTAACATTGCCATTGGTAATTTCCTAATTTATTTCATAATATTTCAAAATAAAAAAAAAATGTTACTTTTAATTTATATTATCTAATGCTGTATACATTTTTAAATAATAACTTATTGCAATTAAAACAAACACATTTATAAGATCAATAGAGTTCAATGATGAATACACTAGTCAAGCAGAATCTGCCTTTGACTTGATTTGCTCACCAAATTCTCTGCATTGTCGAGTAACAGTATGTACATTTAGACAAAATCTGATTCATTTACACAATTTAATGGAAGCATTTAATTTCAGTTGGCTTTTAACAATATCAATAAAGCAAACAAACAAAGGTTTTTTTTAAATTTGAATTGACACAGTAAAATTGAAATTGAATTGAATCAGTAAACCATCCTCATCACTCTCCCTCAGATGGGATGGTGGGGCAAATCAAAGGTTACTGTGGGCCAACTTTGGCCCCCGAGCTCTAGTTTGGGCTTCTCTGGTTTAGATGGATGGATGGATAGATGGATGGATGTGATGCAATAAATGATTCTAAATAAGTAAACAGATAGTTAAAATAAAATAGATCATTTAAAAAAATTCACATATACAGTAAGTGTTTTGCATTAAATTGTTCAAATAAAACAAAAACAAAATATAATGTTAAATAGTTGTCAACTAAGTTATACAATAGTTGACTGAGATGAAATACATGGGAATACATTATTAGTACTAAATAAACGGTATGATACCTTGGCGTCCTTGTATAAAAATCCAAAACCAAACAAAAAGTGGTCAGGGGTAGCTTAAATAATGTGTTGGTGCTCTTTGGGTAGGAGATTCATCAGAATAAACTGCAAAAGTAAGTCCAAGGCTCTGAAAAAATGTGGAAAAAATATTAAAAAGCCTTTATTGACATGGCTATTCCTTAAAACTGTGCCTACGCATTTTGGCAAACACTTCATCAGGCATAGGCGCAGATTTCAGGAATAGCCATATCAATAAAGGGTTTTTAATATTTTTTTCCACATTTTTTGAGTGCCTTGGACTTAGTTTTGCTGTTTAAATGATACATTTAATAAAATAAAATAAAATAAACCAAACATATATATATAAATTTTAATAGATTAGATCAGATTACAATAAAATGTTTTAATTAAAGATAATTCTAAAAAAGTTCATAATCTGTTAAAAATATTACATTTTAAAATAAAATAAAAAAACTAAATAATACAATACAATAAGTGGCTGCCAAATGTATAGAATAGCAAATAAGCTTTAGGGTCACATGATGCTTCATACAAGAATCCATTGTAATATCACTTCTTTATATAGGTTACTTAAACACAGTTGCAGTGTAATGACCTGAATATTACTATAAAAGGACATGGCTTAGATAAAACTCTACAGTTATTCAGCTGAAGGAATCGATCAGGTCAAACACATGCAGTAAACTTATGGTGAAACACTCTTTTTAAATACACAGTTTCCAAAATGTGTTTGTTTTTTCTATAAGAAAAACATCCAAAATACACATTTGAATGTTAGTTTTTAATCACACTTAATTAACACACTTATCAATTTAGATTAATTTGATCAATTTAGGTTCAAGTTTAGAGTCATAAATCATTACTTTAACAGCTTACACACACAGAAGTGCACAGTTTTGTTTATATCTGTATTCTGAAAGTTTTATTTGTACATAATATGGCTGATCATATACAACATTATATTTTACAAAAAGGAAAAGAACTTGTTATGATGCAAAGAGATTCCCAAAATTCTCTCAGTAAATCTCTAATTCATTTTCCTTCTGCTTAGTCCCTTTATTCATCAGGGGTCATCACAGCGGAATGAACTGCCAATTTATCTAGCATTTGTATATGGGGAGAACATGCAAACTCCACACAGAAATGCCAACTGACCAAGCCGGGACTCGAACCAGCGATCTTCTTGCTGTGAGTTGACAGTGCCAACCACTGAGCCACTGCATATTTAAAACATTAAATAATGCCTCATTTGCATATTTAAACAAGATTTTTATAAAACTTGTTTGCAATTATAAAAAATGTTAAAACAATTCCTAGTGTAATAATTCAGCTGTGGAAGTATGGTGATATCTGATATCTTTTTTTTTACTCTGTTTACCTGCAGTGAGGGAATATAAAGGAGACTTTCTGTCTTGTTATGCAATGCTAACACTAGACCTTGCTATCGCTAGAGGTGACAAGCTGAAAACAGTGGTGTTTGTCACTGCAGTGCTGTCAAGAGCAAAATAAATAAATAAATATATATGAAAAAATACACAGACTGAATGCAAACATACACTGCAAAAGACATTCATGCTGTAATTCAGATTCTGGCACAAACCAAACAAATTTTCAGATCGTCTGCCTGTTTCTTTAAATTCATAACAGTTGAAGGAAGAGCGACATGCGTTAATGTGCTGGAAATACAGTAATGCATCAGTGTCATATTTCTGAGGAGAAGTTGAACGGCGCAGGAAAGGTAATTATTGAGCTTAATTGTTTTTCAAAACACCTGATTCAAACCCAAAACAGCCTGTCAGTATTGAATGAATGAAATTAATTACAAAATAATGTATAAACAGATGAATAAATAAATGAATGAATGAATGAATAAATAAATAAAACATGCATGAATGGGCGAATTAGGCGACGCGGTGGCGCAGTAGGTAGTGCTGTCGCCTCACAGCAAGAAGGTCGCTGGTTCGAGCGTCGGCTGGGTCAGTTGGCGTTTCTGTGTGGAGTTTGCCTTCGAGTGGGTTTCCTCCGGGTGCTCCGGTTTCCCCCTACAGTCCAAAGACATGGTACAGGTGAATTGGGTAGGCTAAAATTGTCCGTAGTGTATGAGTGTGAATGAGTGTGTGTGGATGTTTCCCAGAGATGGGTTGCAGCTGGAAGGGCATCCGCTGCGTAAAACATGTGCTGGATAAGTTGGTGGTTCATTCCGCTGTGGCGACCCCGGATTAATAAAGGGACTAAGCCGAAAAGAAAATTAATGAATGAATGGGCGAATTAATAAGTGAATGGATGAATGAACAAATTAATAAATGGATAAACGGGTGAATAAATGAATGAATGAAGAGGTGAATAAAACATGAATGAATAAATTTACAATCAGAAGAATAAATTAATGAATAAATAAACACATTAATGAATGGATGAAATAATAAGTGAATGAATGAATGAATAAATTAATTATTGGATGAAAAGATAAATAAATAATCAAATGAATGAAAGAAGGAAGGAATGAACAGGAATGGACGAATGAATGAATGAATAAATAGACAAATATACGGATGGACTGATGAATAAATAAACAAATAAATTAATGGATGGATATATGAATAAATAAATAAATAAATGAATGAATGAATGAATGAATGAATGAAAGAATTAACAAATTAATGAATAAATGGCCAAATTAATAAACTAATGAATGGAAAAAGGAATGATTGCACAAATAAATGGATAAACAGATGAATGAATGAATGAATAAACAAATTAATGACTAACAGATAAATAGACATATGAATGAATAGATGAATTAAAGTAAATGAATGGATGAATGAACTAATAAATGGATAAATAAATGAATGTCCAAATGAACGAATGAATGAACAAAAAAATGGATGAGCAGATGAATAAATAAACAAATGAATGAGCAATCAGACAAATAAACAAATGAATGAATAGATAAATAGACAAACTAATGAATGTATGAATTGATAAATGAATGAACATATGAATGAATTATTAGAAGAACAGATGAATAAATAATCAAATGAAGGAAGGAAGGAATGAACGAACGAAGGAATGGACAAATAAACAAATTAATGAATAAATAGACAAGTGGACAGATGAATAAATAAAAAATGAATAAATCAATGAGTGAATAAACAACTGGACAAATGAATGAATGCACAAATTAATAAGTGAATGAATGGATGAATAAAAAAAATGAACAAATAAATGGATAAACAGATGAATGAATGAATGAATGAATGAATGAATGGATGGATGGATGGACGAATGGACGAATAAACAAATTAGTGAATACAAAATAAATAGACAGATGAATGCATAGATGAATTAAAGTAAATGAATGGATGAATAAAGGAATGTCCAAATGGATGAATAAACGAGTGACGAGACAAATGAATTGACAAATTAATGAATGAATAAAAATGAATGAACAAATAAATAAGTGAATGAATGGATAAATGAACAAATGAATGGATAAATGAATAAATGCACAAGTAAATGGATGAATAAATAAATGAGTGAATGAATGGACGAATAAACAAATAAATAAATAGACTTGAATGAATAGATGAATTAAAAAAGTTAATCAATAGATGAATGAATGAACAAACGAATAAAGAGACAAATGAATGAATGAATAAATAAAAATAAATGAACAAAGAATTCCGTATATTTTTTACAAATTGTTTTATAGATAAAATGCATGTAAAAGTTACTTAAAATAAAACTAATGCTGCATAAGTACACAAATATTGCTTAACGTTTCACTGTAAATTGTATTTATTTATTTATTTATTATTGGCAGTCACCTATAAAAGTATTGTTTGTATATAGAGTTAAATACAAACAAAAAAGTATGTGGATCTGACATTAAAATGTAATTAAATAAATCAATAAAATAGTCCAAAGTGCATGACTTTAAACGGTAAATTAAAGTTAGCTCTTTTTTGTTTTCAATTTGAGATCTTCACCTCCTGTAGAAAGTATTGTTTTGTTATTTGGCGCGATTGACCACCACAGACGTCACTGCGAATCTATAACAGAGTCTATTAAGTGTTTATAGGATTTATAGCCCCTCAGTTTATAGTCAATAGAGCTGTGTCTTTATTAGTCTGACTGAGATGTTGTTTTGGCCTCTGTTACGTGAAAGAATTACAACAGAAAACCACCGGAGCGCATTGAGAGAAGAAGAAAATGTGAGGCTGTTAGGTCATTTTAACATGCTGGATGCAGAATCATTCAAACCAACTCGCATTGAAAAAGAAAACGAAGTAAATAAATTGCTACTAAACGCATTATGGGGTCCAATAATGCGAAACATGTTTCTTGCTGAATATTGAATCTTTAATTTGTCAATAAATTATGTCGAATCTGCTCTACGTGATTCGCTACATTGTGGAGTCAGTTAATCAATGTTCATTTTTTCTCATTTAACTCTAAAAGACTTCATACTGACTGTGCCTTCATGCGAACAAAAGAAGGTTACAAGCTGTTCGCATATTGGCAATAAACAAAAAGTGATTAACACATGCAAATTCTTACATATCAATTCAGCTTTCTATAATCAGTCTAACAGTGAATGATACATGATATGATTTGACGTGATATTTGCAGAATGGTTATATGAAAAAGAGCAGCATGAGCATTTTTCAAACATTCTCCATTTTTGTTCAACTTTCTCTATTTGAGTTTGAAACGATATGCAATTTTATAACAAATGCTATTTTTGCTTTAACCACTTCTTTGATGTTAATCATGCCATAAACTCAAGCTCGGAACAAAAGATAAAGTTATCACCTGCTTACGGGTGTGTTTGAGCGCATTTCTGTCAGTCCAGAAGCTGTGACAGTACTGATCTCACTATGAAAGACCCCCTGTGGTTCTTCTCTGAGTTAAAAGCATGACATCAAAGCATGTTCACCTTCAGAAGATTGGCAAAAACCCATATAGACAACTTTTGTAGTCCAATAAATGTACCCTGACACCCACTATATGAAAAAGAGCAGCATGAACATTGTTCAAATTCTTTCCATTTTTCACCTATTGACAAAAATAAAAGTATAGAGGTTTGGACAGTAGTTTATAATGTTTTGCCTGAATCAGATTCTTTGATGTTTGACTGCTTAGAAAAAAAACTACATTTTTACCCCAAAATTCCAAATGTTTCTCTACAAAAAGAGATCAGATGCTTTCATAAGGCTTATGCTCTAACACACCGTTTTAAAAAAAAGAGTAGCATGAACATTGTACAAACCACATATGGATTGGAAATGATATAAGATTGACTATATTCATTCATTCATTCATTTTCTTTTTGGCTTAGTCTCTTTATTAATCTGGGGTCACCACAGCGTAATGAACCACCAACTTACCCAGCATATGTTTTACGCAGCAGATGCCCTTCCAGCTGCAACCCATCACTGGGAATCACCCATACACTCTCATTCACACATATACACTACGGACAATTTAGCTTACCCAATTCCCCTATAGCGCATGTCTTTGGACTTGTGAGGGAAACTGGAGCACCTGAAGGAAACCCATGTGAACACGGGGAGAACATGCAAACTCCACACAGAAATGCCAGCTGACCCAACCGAGGCTCGAACCAGCGACCTTCTTGCTGTGAGGCAACAGCGCTACCCACTGCGCCACCGCGTCACCAGATTGACTATATTAATAAATAATAATAACTATAATAATAAATGAAATAAAAATCACAACTATTTATTTGATCATTTACGAAACAAAAAAATAAAAATTGATACATTTAAATTGTTTATTTGAAAAATTCAGTTATGAATCAAAAACTTTTTTACAAAAAAGGTAAATTTCAACATCGTTCAATTCAAACACTTCAGAAACAAAAACAAGACATTATATATTTTGACAATCAACAGAGAAAAATAACAAACGTAAGCATTTGGAATTACATTATAATCAATATACAGTGCATGCGGAAAGTATTCATAGCGCTTCACTTTTTCCACATTTTTATGTTCCAACCTTATTCCAAAATGGATTAAATTCATTTATTTCCTCAAAATTCTACACACAATTCCCCATAATGACAATGTGAAAAAATAGTTTTTTGAAATTGTTGCAAACTTATTAAAAATAAAAAAAAAACTGAAAAATCAGATGTACATACGTATTCACAGCCTTTGCTCAATACTTTGTTGATGCACCTTTGGCAGCAATTACAGCCTCAAGTCTTTTTGAATATGATGCCACAAGCTTGGCACACCTGTCTTTAGGAATTTTTGCCCATTCCTCTTTGCAGTACCTCTCAGGCTCTATCAGGTTGGATGGGAAGCGACGGTGTACAGCCATTTTCAAATCTCTCCAGAGCTGTTCAATAGGATATAGGTCTGGGCTCAAGGACATTCTCAGAGTTGTTGTGAAGCCACTCCATTGATATTTTGGCGGTGTGCTTTGGGTCATTGTCCTGCTGGAAGATGAACCGTTGCCCCAGTCTGATATCAAGAGCACTCTGAAGCAGGTTTTCATTCGGGATGTCTCTGTACATTGCTGCATTCATCATTCCCTCTATCCTGACTAGTCTTCTAGTTCCTGCTGCTGAAAAACATCCCCACAGCATGATGCTGCCACCACCATGCTTTACTGTAGGGATGGTATTAGCCTGGTGATGAGCGGTGCCTGGTTTTCTCCCAACGTAACGCCTGGCATTCACTCCAAAGAGTTCAATTTTAGTCTCATCAGACCAGAGAATTTTGTTTCTTATGGTCAGAGAGTCCTTCAGATGCCTTTTGGCAAATTCCAGGCAGGGAGTGGCTTCCGTCTGGCCACTCTACCATACAGGCCTGATTGGTGGATTGCTGCACAGATGGTTGTCCTTCTGTAAGGTTCTCCTCTCTCCACAGAAGAACGCTGGAGCTCAGACAGAGTGATCATCGGGTTATTGATCACCTCTTTGACTAAGGCCCTTCTCCCTCGATCACTCAGCTTAGATGGCCGGCCATCTCTAGGAAGAATCCTGGTGGTTCCAAACATCTTCCACTTACGGATGATGGAGGCCACTGTGCTCATTGGAACTTTCAGAGCAGCAGAATTATTTCTGTAACCTTCCCCAGCCTTGTGCCTCGAGACAATCCTGTCTCGGAAGTCTACAGACAATTCCTTTGTCTTCATGCTTGGTTTGTCCTTTGACATGCACTGTCAACCCTTGGACCTTATATAGACAGGTGTATGCCTTTTAAAATCATGTCCAATCAACTGAATTTACCACAGGTGAACTCTAATTAAGCTGCTGAAACATCTCAAGAATGATCAGTGGAAACAGAATGTACCCGAGCTCAATTTAGAGCTTCACGGCAAAGACTGTGAATACCTATGTACATGTGATTTTTCAGGTTTTTTATTTTGAATAAATTTGCAACAATTTCAAAAAAAAATCTTTTTTCACATTGCTATTATGGGGTATTGTGTGTAGAATGTTGAGGAGATAAATAAACTATGAATACTTTCCGGATGCACTGTGCATATACCGTAACAACAAAAAAGCATTTCAGTTATGAAAGAAAAGCTTTTATGGAAAAACATAAGTATGTGTCACAAATACGCAGGAGACCCAAATGCAAGTGAATGCAAGTTGATTTATTAACAGGGATAACAGGAAAAAACAAGATATCTCACAAGATATTGAGGGACAGGGTAGAGCAATGATGCATCTCTCAAGGCAATCGACAACGCTTAACAGCGGTAATAGTTCTTCGGAGCAACAGATCCAGAGGGAAGTCTCTCATGGATATCTCACCAGATATCGAGGGAAGTGGTAGAGCAATGATGCATCTCTCAAGGAAATCGACAACGCTTAACAGCGGTAATAGTTCTTCAGAGCAGCAAAACAAAGTGAATCTCTTGTGAGTGTCATCAGTGCAAACAGCGGTAACAACTTCAATGAAACCAAGCCGTGCTTGACAAGTCCAAAAGCAACAGACTCTATGATGACTCACCACCAGCGGATACAGCGAGAGAAGCCTAACAGGGAACAGACACAGACGTGAACCACAACGAACTGACAACACGAGATACAAACGCTGAACAGATAAAGGCGTGCAGTAACGCGCTGCACCTGTGTTCACTGATTAACAGCTGAGCGATGCTGAGCCACAGCAAGCACGTGACCGCACAGCTGACAACATGTTAACACACACAGCCACGCGGTGAAAGTGCACCCAAACAAACACACCCATACCCACACACACACATATAAGAGAAACAGACAGATCCACAACCGTGACAGTATGAGCATCTTCTGATCTAAACAAAAACAACGACAACAAAACATTTCAGTTATGAAACAAAACAAAAACTGTTATACAAAAAAGGTAAATTTGACATCTTTCAATTTGAACACTAAAAACAAAACGTTTGATTTTTGACATTCAATGATATATATATATATGATATATAAACCAAAGATCACAGGACTCAATGACTACAGACCTGTTGCCTTAACATCTGTGGCCATGAAGTCATTCGAGCTCTGTCTCTCAATGGATCACCAGCTTTCTAACAGATAGACAACAGCTAGTCAGAATGGGCAAAATCACATCCGACAGCCGCACCATCAGCACTGGTGCCCCCCAGGGATGTGTTCTCTCCCCACTGCTCTTCTCCCTGTACACCAACAACTGCACCGCAAAAGACCCCTCCATCAAGCTCTTGAAGTTTGTGGATGACACTACTGTTATCGGCCTCATCCACAACAGTGACGAGTCTGCATACAGACAGGAGGTAAGCGACTGGCTTTATGGTGCAGATACAACAACCTGGAGCTGAACATGCTCAAAACAGTGGAGATGATAGTGGAGTTTAGGAGAAACCCCCCTGCACTCCCCCCACTCACCATCATGAACAGCACTGTAGCGGCAGTAGAGTCATTCAGGTTCCTGGGCACCACCATCTCTCAGGATCTGAAGTGGGACATTCACATAGACTCTATTGTGAAGAAAGCCCAGCAGAGACTGTACTTCCTTCGTCAGCTGAGGATGTTCAACCTGCCACAGGAGCTGCTCGTACAGTTCTACTCAGCTGTCATCCAATCCATCCTCTGCACTTCAATCACCGTCTGGTTCAGCTCAGCTGCCAAAACCGACCTCCGTAGACTACAGCGAATAGTCCGGACTGCTGAACGAATCACTGGCACTACCCTTCCTACACTTCAAGAACTGTACTCTTCCAGAGTGAGTAAAAGGGCTCGCAAAATCACTCTGGATGCCTCGCACCCAGCACACTACCTGTTCGTACTGTTACCGTCTGATCGGCGCTACAAAGCACCAAGCACAAAAACAGCCAGACACAGGAAAAGTTTCTTTCCTCAGGCCATCTACCTCATGAACAGTTAAATACTCCCCTACTGTGCAATAAATGTGCAATACCTTCTCATACTGTACGCACTTGTACACAGCACCTTTTAACAATATACAATGCAATACTTTCTCCATTCGCATTGGTACACAGCACCTTATAACCTGTATATTTACACCAAATCTGTACATACAATTCAACATCCAGATCTTTTTGACTTACTGCATCTCTGTTTAATGTTTATCGCCTTTTTATTTTCTCATATTTAATTTTGGGTTGTCGCTTGTCACTTTATGTACACTGGAAGCTTCTGTTGCCAAAACAAATTCCTTGTGTGTGTAAAGCACACTTGGCAATAAAACTGTTTCTGATTCTGATATATAATACAAAAAAAACTAAATGTTTCAGTTGTGAAAAACGACACATACAGTTCAAACTTCCTACTTTCTCACATAAATTCTTACAGACGACTTTTGAATTTTGTTTCATTGAGTTATTGAGTCATTATATTAAAAAAAGAGCAGCATGAACATTGTTCAAACATTCTCCATTTGTCTTCCTCAGACAAAAATCATGACAAACTAGTTTGGAATGACATGTCATTTAATATTTAAGAACTAAAAAAGACTTTTTTTGTTGCCTCAACCAGTTCTTTGATGTTAATCATGCCACAAAAATCATGAACAGAACAAAAGTGTTTTATGGGCTGTGTTTCTCCAAAAGACACAAATGCGCACAAACAGTGACAAGACTGATCTGACTATGAAAGACCCCCTGTTGTTCTTCTCCCAGTTAAAAGTCTCGCATCCGAGTGTTTTCGCCTATAGGTGCTTCATGCGCTTTCCGACCACGCCGTCTCTCCTCCGAACATCTGCTTTCATTTCATCATCGATATTTATGACATGTTTGACAGCGCGAGGCATCAGTGCACAGAAAGTAAGGGTGCTATCCTATCAAGTATTATAGCAGTGTGTGAATGTGGGAGTCAAGTGGCGTGGAAGTAGGACTTTGTGTCCTTTTCCTTTAGTACATTTTATCCTACACATTCAGATGTAGTCCAGAGGGCCCAAGCAACGACAAAAAAGCTTTTATGGGAGCACAAAAACAACAAATACTCTCTGCTAAACGCTAGTCTCCGTCCCTGTCATCAGAGAATTGTCCTCAAATTGCCTGAAAACAGCAACTTCAAGTACAATATGTCAGGTGTAGAAGTGAAAACAGACACTTTTGTGACTCTAAAATTCCGTGGCTCAAACCTTGAGAGGAATAATTGATTTATCTGATAAAAGCAATTTCAGTCTATGGAAGATAGGAGAAAAAAGGGAGTCTTTGAGATCTTATTATGGCAGATCCTTGTAAAAGATATAAAAGTATGCGTTTTATGTTTTAATGTTTCAGATCATCAAACACGTTTAAATATTAGTCGAAAATAACAGAAGTAAACACATCATTTTGAAATTAAGGTTTTTATTATTAAGGGAAAACAAAATTCTAAACTACATAGCCCTGTGTGAAAAAGTGTTCTGATAATTTGCAATGAGTCTGCGCTGTGGAGGAATTTTGGCCCACTCATTTTTGCAGTATTGTTTTGATTCAGCAACATTGGAGGGTTTTTGAGCATAAACCGCCTTTTTAAGGCCATGCCACAGAATCTCAATTGGATTCAGGTCAGGACTCTGACTAGGCCACTCCAAAAACACTTTTTCACACAGGGCACATAGTTTTTCACATAGTTTTTTTGAAGAGTTCAGATGCATAAACCTCTAAATGCTATCTGAAATTTTCTTCTAAAATAAGCATTTCTATCAGGCTCCTGTGTGTAGGTTCAGTAATTTCACTATTTTTCCAAAAAATAAGTTCTTTTCATGGTCTTTAAAGTGAAAGAAATCAACATAAACAAAGGAGGTTGAGAAAAATGTTCATTTTCGACTGAAATTTCAGACGACACTTAGAGGTTTTTGCATCTGAACTCTTCATTTTGTTTTCCCTTAATGATAAAATGTTATAATGATATGAATTATATAATTATAAATTATATAATTATTTATATTAATGATATAAATGTGTTGTGTTATCCTTGACCAATATTTAAATTTGTTTGATGATCTAAAACAGGGGTGCCCAAATTTTTTTCTTAGGAAGGGCCAAAAACCAAAGTTGATTGAGGCTAGTGGGCCGAAGGTAAATATATATTTCCTAATATAAATTTATTTAATAATATTTAAAAATGACTAGACAACATTGCTTTATATTAATTAACACGGTATTATTATTATTTTTATTTTACATTTTATAATGAACTTATTACAGTAAAAACAAAAACAATCTCATTTATAACAAAATTACACTAGTTTTTTTGCCTGGATTTGCTCTCCAATGTCTTCTGCTCTATTCATTGAGTGACATTATTTACATTTAAAAAATTCAGATTCATTTACAACATTTAATTGAAACATTTCATTCACATTTGCTTTTTTGTAGCCCAGCAATAAAACAAACAAACAAACAAACAAACAAACAAATGAATGTTATGTTAAATTAGAAATAACGATCTCTGTGTTAAAGGCATTTGCCCACATAATTCTCACTCTTTTCTCAGATGGGATGGTGGGCCAAATGAAAGTCACAATGGGCCAACTTTGGCCCGCGGGCCCTACTTTGGGCATCTTTGATCTAAGACATTAAAGTGTGGCAAAAAAATGAGAAAGGGGCAAACACTTTTTCACATCACTCTACTGTATGTGTGTGTTATAGACCATTTCAATGTGGTGATGTCATTGGCCCATGAACATTTCCTGCTTGTTATCAAACTATTTCATAACTGTAACAAGAGGCAATTCATTCATAACTTAAGGTTAAAACAGCCATAATAACATTATTTATCAATACGTGATTCTTTTTGGATTCTCAGAAGCTATAGAAATTAAAAATATAAAAGAGGAAATATGTTGGGACCATTGTTTTTGTTTACATTCCTCAAAATGGTCTATATATATTGATCCACTTTAAATGTTGACTGCTATATATACACATGGATGCATGCACGCACTCAGTATGCACACACACAAGAATAGTTATATTTTGTATTTTAAATACGATTTATTTTATTTTATTTCATAAAAGTTATTGTTTAATGTATTTGAATGCATAATACATTAAAACATAATTAAATAAATTTTATTCATAAATTCATTGCTACAAAATAAATCAAAATATGATCAATATTAATTATAATAGTTATTTATAATATTAATTAATAATATACATATTTGCACTGCTTTAAAGAAAAATGGATCCATAAATAGACAGCATTATGACACACCATTAACAATATCTGACTTATAAATATGGCAATCTGATGGACGCATATTAAGTGGCAGAAATGTGACCATAAATATCAATTAGGAAATAACCGTGAAGACTTACTGAAGTACATAATCCTGTGATGCATGAAGACAGCCATAAGCGGCCGGTTAAAAGTGCTGCTTACTGCAGATTTATTTTCACAGATCTACAGATCGGAGACACGGGAAGAAATATAACTCTTGCTAATGGCTCACAAACACAAGCATCTACAAGTCTACAGTCATCTATTAGCAAACTGAAGGCTAATGCTCCAGTAGTGTGACAAATAATCATTTCCTTCACAAATACAAACATCTGAGCATTTGCTGTCATTTGTGATTCACTGTACATCACTACAAAAATTGCATGAAAGGGACCTGATTTATTTTTGTTAGCTGGGTTTTTAATATTATAATTTAAATTATTATTATTTACCTTACTTCTTTTTACAATAATTTTGTAACGTGCGAATGATTGAACTGAATAAATACAAAAGAATCTAATGAACTGAATTAACTGAATTTACATTAAATATTGTCAAAATGTTTTTATCATAATAACTTTAGTAATAGGGTTGAAAATTAGAATTTGAAATATAAAATCAGCACATTTTGTGAAAGATTAGACATTTAATATGCTTGAAAATACATTCATATTCATCTTAATTCATATTCAGTGAATTATACTAATAAGATACACTGTAAATATAATAGAATAAAAAAACAGTCCATTTTATATTTAAAAAAATCATAATTTTATTAAAAATATATAAATATTATACCCTTATTCTATATATACAGTTGAAGTCAAAATTATTATCCCCCCTTTGAATTTTTTTTTCTTTTTTAAATATTTCCCAAATGATGTTTAACAGAGCAAGAAAATGTTCACAGTATGTCTGATAATATTATTTCTTCTGGGGAAAGTATTATTTGTTTTATTTTGGCTAGAATAAAAGCAGTTTTTAATTTTTTCAAAGCCATTTTAAGGACAAAATTATTAGCCACTTTAAGCTGTATTTTTTTCCGATAGTCTACAGAACAAACCATCATTATACAATAACTTGCCTAATTACTCTAACCTGCATAGTTACCCTAATTAACCTAGTTAAGCTTTTAAATGTCACTTTAAGCTGTATAGAAGTGTCTTGAAAAATATCTAGTAAAATATTATTTACTGTCATCATGGCAAAGATGAAATAAATTCATTATTAGAAATGAGTTATTAAAACTATTATGTTTAGAAATGTGTTGAAAAAATCTTCTCTCTGTTTAACAGAAATGGGGGGAAAAAATAAACAAGCGGTCTAATAATTCAGGGGGGCTAATAATTCTGACTTCAACTGTATATTAAGCATGAGGTAAAAAAAAAAAACACGTCAAAAATGCAAATCGATTTGACATCCACACACTGATGTGCTTTAGACAGCCAAAATAATGACAGTATTATAATATAAGAAATGTATCATTAATCTGAAAGCTCAATTACAAATTTACACTTAAATTTACATTTAATCCTACAATGCATGTAAACTACCCTGATGTCAAAATGACATCAAATTGACATTTAAAAATGGTGTCAAAAACGTGTAAAAAAATCTATTATAGCACAGACCTGTAATAAATTTGACATGTTTCTTGACACTAATGTTAGGACAGTCCTGTCAATTTGACGTCAGTTTGACATCAAGGTGCTTTTTGGATTCCTTCAATTTGAAAGTCTATTTGTAATGTAGATGTAAATAAGACCAATGTATCCTAACACTTCCAACAAATGCAATTTCCAAGAAAACAAGTGGGGTTTGTTGGTAGAGAAGTCAACAGTGTGTTTGAGCGCTGTTAACATCTGAATGATTTTTATGTCAAACTGACATGAAGAACTGGAGGTCAAGGATCGACCGGTGAGCGGGGCATTCATTAAAAAAAATTCTCAAATCAAACAGAATGAACAACGTATGGTTTTCTACATCACCTTACATCACATCTAACACTCCGTACCTGAGCTTAAATCTCATTCTGGTAGAAAAGCAGTGAAATACCATGGCCTTCAGCAGGAGTTTGACTGACTGACAGTGTTATAGAAAACCCTTCGGCTAAACAACTTCAAGATGACCATCAACAAAACGAACTCACTAAAGTGTTATATATGTGCTGTATATTTGCAATGATGCTGCAGATGTTGCATTAACCTTTTTTTTTTTTAGGTGTAAAGGCCTCTCTGTATTGTAGTTGGGTTAGATGTGATTGTTTAATTTGCTGCAATTATTAATTTTGAATAACATTGATTCAATTCAACTAAATTATAATAATATATATATGTGTGTGTTGAGGTTGAAGTCAGAATTATTAGCCCCACTTTGAATTTTTTTCTTTTTTATATATTTCCAAAATTATGTTTAACAGAGCAAGAAAATTTTCACAGTATGTCTGATAATATTTTTTCTTCTGGAGAAAGTCTTATTTGTTTTATTTCGACTAGAATAAAAGCTGTTTTAAATTTTTAAACACCATTTTAAGGACAAAATTATTAGCCCCTTTAAGCTATATTTTTTTCTGATAGTCTACAGAACAAACCATCGTTATACAATAACTTGCCTAATTACCCTAACCTGCCTAGTTAACCTAATTAACCTAGCTAAGCCTTTAAATGTCACTTTAAGCTGTATAGAAGTGTATTAAAAAATATCTAGGAAAATATTATTTACTGTCATAATGGCAACTATAAAATAAATTCATTATTAGAAATGAGTTATTAATACTATTATGTTTAGAAATGGTTAAAAAAATATTTTCTCCGTTAAACAGAAATTGGGGAAAAAATAAACAGGGGGGCTAATATTTTAGGGGGGCTAATAATTCTGACTTCAATATTCCTACTATATATATATATATATATATATATATTGGGGTGTGATGAGACACTTACTCCACGAGATGAGACCAAAGATTGGGTTCAGGAGAACGAGACAAGATCTTCAGACTATTTTTAAGAAACCCTCAATGATGAAATATATGAATGGAAAATAGAACTGAAAAAGAAAAAATCCCAAAATGCAAAACAATTTAGGTGCTTTTTTAAAAAATTGTAATAAATGGTATTTTATTTAAATTTTATTGAATTCCATGTTGTAAAGGACATTCAAACACTGCTAATTATTTAGCTATAAACCACTGACTGGCACTGACCCCCATTCAGTTTCACATTAGAAATCGAACTCCTTTCCACAAACTACTGTAAGTCATCTTTTGGAAGCCGTTTGGACAGAACTGTGTGTAGGTATAGCGTGTCCACAGTCATATTGGGGTGATATAAGACAATATATAACAATAAAAGACAAGTCTCTTTTTTTAATTTCTTGACGTAGGATCCAAATCCCTCCCATTTTGAGGCCCACAGCAACGTTTTCCCCGCCCACCAAATTGATTGACAGCCGTGTATTACCATGTCTCCTTAGTATTGCGTATAATCACATCAACAAGGCAGGATGTGCGCAAAGCAACTGGGATTAAAAGATCTGTTCAGCTCTCTGTGATCATCAATCATCATCAAATGTGGTCAAGAATGAGTTTTACAAGTTTAAAACTTTTTTAAAACAGTGCATGTTTGAAATAAAGTAAAATCGATGTAATTCATCATCACAGCCGCATATCAGTACAATTATAAAAGAAGACGCTTCAATCCCGGTTTGTGGACGTTAAATCAGGTTTATTTTGTACATTAACATAACGAATATGCATACAGCAATGGATATTAACGAGTATCCTGTCACATTTGCTGTGCAAAAACAGTGCAAAGTTAAACATGTACGCTGTGTGTGTGTGTATCTGTTTGCTGTGTGTGTGTCTGTATGTGTGTGCGTGAACTTTGTAACGACATTGTGTGGGACTCATCGTTGCAGAAAGGCTTGAATGAACTCCACAACAAATACATCAAATAATCATTGGGAAAGTTCTTAATGTAGTATTTCTCACAAATGTTCCATGAGATCTGCTTCCTTCATGTCTGTCACTGTGCTGTTTATCTGATGCAGCTGAGGTAAAGATTGAGGCACACTCTGACAGGCATGTGGAAACAGTGGGTGGGGAGAACTAGCATTAAAGGCACAGGCAACAAAAACAGCTACATTGCGTTCAGCGTAGAAAATCCCAATATTCTGAAAGGTATAATACATAATCTGATGGGTGTTCTGAGCTGAAACTTTACAGACACATTCTGGAGACACAAAAGACTCATCTTAAATCTTGTAAAAGGGGTAAAGTAGGTGGCAATTGGTTCACTTACATTCAGCAAGATTTCATTCATTATGCCCCGGGACAATCTCAGAGCTACTGGCAGCTACTGAACTCCAGTAAAAAAAAAGAGATTACATCACAGTCGACCGCCCAACTGGGTGTTGTTATTTATTATTATTATTATTATTATTATTAATATTATTATTATTATTATTATGTAACATTTATACATAAATCGTTTTGATTATATTTTAGAAGTATATTTTATGTTTTGTGAATTTTGCAGTTTATTATTATAAATTAAGCAACAGAGACATAGAAATGATAAATTACAAATAATATGCAGACATGCACTCATATAAATATATTTAACATGCAACTGACCTATAAATAAGAACTTAATAAGTATTATTTTTGCAAACAGTATGCTGTTATTAGTAGTACTATTTACATGCACTTTCTATATATTAGAATTTTACCACTTTTTAAAAACTTATTATTACACTACTGCTGTTGCTATTTGTATTGTATTAGCTATACCTGAAACCTCTGTTTTAAAGCTCCTAAATGCTATTTAACCCAAAGATTTATGCTTTTTACTGAAAAATCTATTGTTACAGCATGTGGTCAATGTGGTATAGCATTTCAGCTGCCTTTAAGCTATGAAACATCTATTTTGGAAACCAGTTATCGCTCCGTCCTAATGATAAATATTCAGTCCGGACCCTGCGGCACATGTGCTAACAACGTGTTTCCAAAAAAAAAACCCCCAAAACAGAGCTTTGTCTTCACATAAGGCAGTGGTCATTTTAAGATCTGTCTAATGAAGCCTAACACCCAAAATCTGACAAGCAGGCCCACAAAAAATATGGATCATTTCACTTCAGTAATGGGTTATAAAAGCAAGAGTGAAGTGCGGTAAATAGATCTAAGCTGCCAAAGCCGAAATCAGGCGTGAGAAGGGATCGTTTTTCAAGCCAACATGTCTTTCATACGCCCGATCTGGAAAAAAAAATTTAATGCAGCATTGACATTCAACAAAGGCCTATTCCGAGAAAACGGCATTCATAACCCACCAGGGCCATCCAGACTGCTATCATCCGCACGTCTGACTGCAAAATCCTCATTCTTTACATAAATTTACACCTCGAAACGTTGAAGAATCACGCTAAGGTATGGCAGAGCCAAAACTGAGCTATTTTATAAAGGTTTATAAAGGTAAAACAATTGAGTGGCCCACAAAAAACTCAAGAATTGTGTTGTTTCATCTCTTTTAAATCAAGTAGTTTGAGCAAATAGCAAACGTCATTTTTAGAGTGTGTATTCAACTTTGTTGCCAAAGTTTGTATTTTTAAAATTATTTATTTATTTATTTATTTTTGCAATATTGCAATTGTCTACGAATACATATTCAATATTATATGGTGAACATCCTAACATTTTTATCATTAGTTTTTCTTGTAAGTCCTGGAAACATGCTTAAATTCTAAACATGACATTGCAGTAAACATGTTTTTTATTAGTCTGTTAAAAATATATATATTTTTTTATTTGTTATTTTATTCAACCCTGGTATAAAAGTTTCTAAATATAAAAAATTGACGCAAAATAAAATAAAGAATCTAATAATGATAATAAGTAATATTAATAGAGTTGAAAAATTTGTTGAAATTAAACTCACTTAGTAATGGCCAGCTAGTTTGGGATTGAAAATGTACTTAATCAATGGGAAACATAATTAATTGTATTTATTTCTAGTAATATTATTAGCAACAGGGTTGAATGATGAACTTGACAATGCAGTCAACACATTTTAGTATTAGCCTGTTCTCATATATATATATATATATATATATATATATATATATATATATATATATATATATATATATACACACACATACATACAGGGCTTAACATTAACTTTTTTGATCACCAGCCAATGTGGCTAGTAGATTTTCAGCATTACTAGCCACTCGCCGTTTTCACTAGCCACAATTTTGTTGTTGGGAAAATATATTTTGTATGCATGAATTTGACTTTGACATGCTAAAATGACTTAATTTAGATGTGTTATGTCCACATGCCTCCTCATTCATTTAACTTCTTGTGTGTGTTGTGTATTAGCTTGCTCAGTGTGCATGAGCAAATGGGTTGTGTTGCAATACAATTAGTTTTTATTTCACATGAGTTTTCAGGGCTCAAAATTAAGGATTTACCAAATTTATCTCTGACCACACCAAATAAGTATTTCTTAGCCACAATTTTTATTGTGTCAAAATAAGGAAAATATAGCTGTATTGGTGCACTTTTTAATTCAACTTTTTAATTTTAATTTCTTTTGAAAAAACATTACATTTAAAAAAAGAATTATTGTCATGTATCTATATGCACAGTAATCAGTCCCAGATCACCAGTTAACATTAACGGGGAGTAATCTCCCATTAAGGCAATGTTATTATAAAGAAATATAATTAATCCATATTAACAAAAATAACTGTAAGCAAAAGAAAGCAGGTGAAACATACTGTGTTTGAAAATGAAAGGATGAGCACGCGCACGATTAATATAGGCCTGTAAATGAAAGCAGTGACCGCTGCTGCTTACAAAAGAATATGTGTATTTTTGTTTTAATCTTGAGCTCTTGAAAGCAGCAGGACTGTGGGTGTACGATCATCGCTCTTTGTCCAGTCTATTTCAAAGGGAACCGATCACACCGTCTGTGCTTCCTCTAGGCACGGTGACGGTTGCTTCGCGCAAGTAAACGGGAGCGAGCGCACTTTTTAACAGTCGCGCACATCACATCATCTGTGCATGCGAGTGATCATCCTCTCATTCGGTATTTACCTGCTTTCTGCTCGCGCGAATACAGTTCTTTTTGTCAGTCGTGCTGCTTCTCGATTCTAAGATCACATTTGCACGAATATTGGGCCACGCTTATTTTCAAACCCTGCTTTTAAGAAAACTACAATTTAAAAATGATTTCCAACCAGCCAAAGTGGCTAGTGGCGGTGTCTGTCTAACCCGCCATGAGCTGAAAACTACCCGCATTTGGCGGGTGTTAATGTAAAGCCCTGTATATATATATATGTGTGTATAGTTAAAACATGTTTCAGTTTTGCAATTGTCCACCAATACATACTGAACACTATAAAAAATTTGGATAAAACAACATTACATTGTGTTATTCGGATGCTTTAGATTAAAGGAAAATAGTTGTGCAGTACTACAATAAGTAACAAAGTTGCAAAATTTGTTTTTTATTTGTTTTTCTTGCAATGTCTTGGTAACAGGGTTGAATAATGAACTTGACAATGCAGTCAACGTGTTTTAATATTAGCATGTGACATTAATATTTTTATTGAAGGTTTGCTATGTTATTCAACCAAAGTTACCAAAGTTTCTAAATAGTTTAAAACATTTGCAATTTTAACCAACACATAATGAATAAATTTCAACATTTATATAAAAAAAGCATTTCGTTTATCTATTACAATCTTTTTTGATTTATGAACTTCACAATGCAGTCAACATATTTTAGTATTAGCCTGTTAAGATGCAAAATGTATTTAAATGAAACTGTAACTTAGTGATTAACAGCTGTATTAGGACTAATTAATTTGTGTTTAAAAAAAAAAAACAAATAATTATATATATATATATATATTCACTGTATGTCTGATAATATTTTGTCTTCTGGAGAAAGTCTTAATTTTTTTATTTCAGCTAGAATAAAATCAGTTTGTTCTTTTAAAAAGCCATTTTAAGGTCAAAATTATTAGCCGCTTTAAGCTATATAATTTTACGATTGTCTAAAGAACAAACCATCATTATACAATAACTTGCCTAATTACCCTAACCTGCCTAATTAACTCAATTAACCTAGTTAAGCCTTTAAATGTCACTTTAAGCTGTATAGAAGTGTCTCGAAAAATATCTAGTCAAATATTATTTATAATGTGATCATATTTAGTCATCATAGCAAAGATAAAATAAATAAGTTATTAGAGATGAGTTATTAAAACTATTACGTTTAGAAATGTGTTCAAAAAATCTCCTCTCTGTTAAACAGAAATGGGGGAAAAAATAAACAGGGGGGGCTAATAATTCTGACTTCAACTGTATATGTTTGGTAACAGGGTTGAATAGTTCAGTAGTTGCCAATTACACAAGTTATCGACTGTACCACAATGACATATGCACCATTTTATATGTTTTTTTTTTTCTTATAATAACATTGGTAACAGGGTTAATTGGATATTATAAATAACACCAAAACATAGACCAAAACATTAACACGAATTAATCACATCGAAGCCCAAGTTATCGGCCAAACCACAACACCATACATTTTAGAACTAATTTACGCTTTTCAGCCATGATGTATTTATTAACAGTTTAAAAAATATTATCAACTGTAACGCATTAACGCTTAATGTTTGTTAAATCACAAATTGGGTTCAAAAAAATTTATTTAAATAGCAATTTTGATTATTCAAACATTGGTTTTTATAGAGTAATTTCGAGGTATAAAGTACCTCCACTCAAAAAAATGACGTTTGCTGTTTGTTCAAACTACTTATTTAAAATAAGCTGAAACACACATTTTCAAAAAAGTTTTTTTGGGACAACTTGATTGTTTTTTGTTCAAACCACTTAAATTTGTAAAAAAAAAAAAAAAAAAATACGTTAACTTAATCAATTTGTATTGAGACAACGTGAAAGAATTGTGTAGAACCCAGCATTTTTTTACAGTGCCCTACCTACTGTATGTCCTACATCTCAATTTTGTCA
The DNA here is from genome assembly GCA_903798195.1 of Danio kyathit. Lineage (NCBI taxonomy): Eukaryota > Metazoa > Chordata > Actinopteri > Cypriniformes > Danionidae > Danio > Danio kyathit. Next base: position 21,931,775 of record LR812540.1, read on the forward strand.
CAAAATATGGTCATTTGTCAAAAAATTAGAAAAAATATGGTCACCAATAAAATTATAATTTTTCATGAAGGACTATTAAATAATATTATTAACAAAATACACATTAACCTTGATTACAAATTGGTAATCAATTGGTAACAAATGTCCAAAAAATGTGGCAAATATTAGTATTTTTGCCACTTTATCCACTAATACTCTATGTGACTTGGCAGACAAGCAAACAAGCCCGATGATATAAAAGTCACGCAACTCCACAATCACAAACTGCAAAAAAGCGAACGCAAACTGTTAATAACATGCCATATTTCTCTCCGACAGATTGATACATCACCCGAAAGAAAATATCCAGCCAACATTACACTGACAGAGACACATTTCCCACACTAAGTATTCAGTCTATAGGCCATTAGTGTGTTGGCTTGGCAGTAATGGAGCCCTTAGGGAGCTGCACTTGTTGCAGTGCTTGATTTGTTTAGGGTAACCACATTTTGTCAACAGTTTATTGAATGCCTGCTCAATAAACTGAGTAACACACCGTCCCTTTGTAACAAACCCTGCATCAAGTGTACATTTCGACAGGGACAGTAAATCGAATTTTGTGCACAAACCGACATTTGTGCTCCGTCGAGAATTTTTATGCCTTGAAACATAGTCTGGAAATCTTTGTGAGGTATTTTTAAAGAGCTCGGATCACAAATTTGCCCAAATCTGGCAACATTGAGGTCATTTGTCTAAAGGTTTTAGAGATCTATTTGTGATTTTTTTTATGGAGGACTTTTTAAGGATATCCTTTAAACATGCTTTATGAAAAATAATAAAGAGATTCCTGTCTACTGAGTATCTCTAGTTGGAAAACACACTGTAAATGTATCAGGTACCAAATTTACTGCATTTTTGATCAATTTCTGATCTAACAGCGAGCAATTTTAGCTAAATATACAATACAATCACACAGCGATTCGTAACTTTTGATTTAGTGGCTAATTCTTATGAATTCGTACAACCTTTTTTATACAATTTAGTACGATTTGCTCATCCCCTAATGACGGTTGGGTTTAGGGGTGGGGTTGGTTGCCACACCTCCTTTTTTGTCGTACGACAACAACTTATATGACTTCCTACAAATTAGACACTAACCTGACAAAGAGTAAAATAATTACGTTTCCTCATAAGATCTGGCTGAAATATCAGAACAAATCCATGCAAATGTCAACCTTGCCATGATTTGTTTTTTTACGAAATCAGCAAAACATTTTCTATGTTTGTGTAAACTTGTATAAATACTCAAAAATGTCACTGTGAACGTTTAAATTATTTTATTTTATTTAACAAAGTCGCACAGGTGCCAATTTCACATCCGTCACATGCGTAACACATAGATGTCACATGGATAACAAAGCTATTTCCTAATAAATGCAAAAATATTCAATTAAATCAAATTAATCCTTTTTAATCCAACTCTTATCCTTTCATTTCTTATCCTGTTTATTTGCGTTTATGCTGTTTAATTCACAGCATTTCTACAAAGCATGTTGTATACTGTAAACTTGCATATTTTAAGGTCACATACATAACACATGTTTTTTTATTCTCTCAATTAAAATATAAAACAGGTTTACAGATTGACATTTTTTTAGGTCCCTTAACTTTTTAAATTATTTATTTATTTATTTTGGAAAATATAAACAGATGTTTCAATATGCTGTTAACATATGGATTCTCTGTCAATTTATTTCAGGTTTTTCTGCAAATGTCACATCCATAACACTGGAACTGCTGATCAGTTTTATAATTAATTCTTGATAGTATCAGTCAATCGTTCTCCATGAAAATGTTTGATTACAATCTATGATGTTTATTTAACTGACCAATTTTTGACTTGCTTGTGATGCATCTGCAGACATATTTCAGTTTTATACTATGTACTTGATGTTAACCATTCAAATGTGCTTCTTTAAAATAATGATAATTGACTTCTCTATCTGAAAAACACACTGCAAAAGTACTAAAACTGACCATGTTCTTCAGAATTTCCAACAAATTTGATTCATTCATTCATTTATTTTATTTTCGGCTTAGCTCCTTTATTAATCTGGGGTCGCCACAGCGGAATGAACCGCCAACTTATCCAGCATATGTTTTACGCAACAAATGCCCTTCCAGCGGCAACCCATCACTGGGAAAAACCCATACACTCTCATTCATTCACACACATACACTACGAACAATTTAGCCTACCCAATTCACCTATATCGCATGTCTTTGGACTGTGGTGGAAACCGGAGCACCTGGAGGAAATCCACGCAAACACGGGGAGAATATGCAAACTCCAAACAGAAATGTCAACTGACCCAGCTGAGGCTCGAACCAGTGACCTTCTTGCTGTGAGGTGATCGTGCTACCCACTGTGCCACCATGACACCATAATCAAGGTTATTGTACAAATATTAAAATGATGTTTACCTAAATATACCCTCTTCTGAATCACTAATTAGGTACATATTTTGCAAATTAAAGGGTTAGTTCACCCAAAATGAAAAGTTTGTCATTTGTACTCACCCTTCATGTGTTTGAAACCTTTATTAGTTTCTTTCTGCAGTTGAACAAAGAAGATATTTGAAAAAATGCTGGGACCCTGTAACCAATGACTTCCATAGTATTTTTGTTTTGTTTTCTAATGTGAAAGTCAGTGGTTACAACTTTTTTAGCTTTCTTCAAATTATTTGTGTTATTCAAATTATAGTGTTCATCAGAAAAAAGAAGCTCATGGTGGTTTGAAAACCACTTGAGTGAAAGTCAATAGAGAGAATGTGTTGGGGGTTGATGTATCCCTATATTTTCAGCTATAAAGTACTCACATTTACCACCTTTGGAATAAATGCCCTTTAAAACATGGTCAGTGTTGGTACATTTGAAATGTTTTCATCAACTAGAAGATGCTAGCACGGAGAAATACATTATGATCATTTTTCATGAAGTATTTCTGAAGGATATTTTCAAGTATTAAGTATAAAACTGACATTGACCCTGATTTGCTCTGTTACACTTCACACAGTGAAACATTTTTTTTTTTTAAATGTGCTTAATTCTGGTACTTTCAGAGTGTGTGTTTGCCAGTTAAAGAACCATAGCAGTCGTTAATGATTTCTTTTCATTTTCACTAATGGATTACTGTTTGTTTCTCAAACAGGAAAAAATGAATCTAATTTCATTTACAAATCAAACCTCATGGTTTTTTGAAATTTTTTTTTATGAAAACTACAAAGTATTATTTAGAAAATGATTAAAGCTTTTATTAGTGTCTGATCACAAATTAGCTTAAAAAAAGAAGACAATTTCACCAGTTTACAGAAACTAGTGGATGGAAATCCATGTTTTATGATACTTCATGAAAGACTTTTTGAAGAATTCTCAAAGATAAAGTATAAATATTAGACTTGCATTTTACTCTTTTCAAAAGTGGGGTAATTTGCTAGTCAATTTTCACAGAGGGAATTTGAGTAATATCAAATGCAAATCTTATATCCATTGCTAAAAATATTTTTTGACTATAAAAACCATTTTAAGCACTTCAGATTGAACTTGAGTTAATTAAATATCTATTTGAGGTAATTGTGTTTGGTTGCCAGTGTGAAAAAAAAAAGTGTGATGCCACATTGAACTTAATTTGTCATTAACTTTGGAAAAAAAAAAAATCATAAATGCAGTTATAACACTCGCATCCAATGGATCAGTCTAACACAAAAACACTGAATTATTCCAAATAAAACAAAAAAGAGGATGCTATATTTTAAAAGCCATCAATATTTCTTGAAAAAAAAAGCTTTTATGAAAAATTACACCACCTAAACCAGATGATTATAACCAAAGAAAGATTTTAAGTTTCACTAACAACTATGTCATCTCTTTAAAATGCGGATTTAGGTGTCAATTCTGGTCATTAAGAATTCGAAACTGCACATTTTGTAAGTTTCTTCATCTAACACACCCATTTCAGGTCTTAAATATTCTACAAATGATACAGTAAAATAAATCATATGCAGAAAATCATATGCAGAAATAATGTGTATTTCTGAGGTAGCCTACTCCAGAACTCCACAAACTATATAAAATAAACTTTTAATCTCAGAAGAAATACCTCAAGATTAATAAATCATAGAAGTTTGAAGGATCAAACATATTCAAAATAGCTTAAAATAACTTTAACTATTGGTTAAACCATTTTAATCATACAACTTCACCAAAGCACTTAACTAACATGATTATTGATTTAGTCAGTCAGCCAGGTGCTCCGTATAAAGACGTCAAGTTACACAAGATAGATAGATAGATAGATAGATAGATAGATAGATAGATAGATAGATAGATAGATAGATAGATAGATAGATAGATAGATAGATAGATAGATAGATAGATAGATAGATAGATAGATAGATAGATAGATAGATGGATAGATAGTCACATGTTTCACAGCACACGCAAAACTTTTATTTTAATCTTAGTTTGTGCTAACAATTTTACAGAAACATGCTAAAACGCGCAAAATTAGTAAACAAAGCGTAGTTTGATTTTGTCTTACCTTCCTCAGCCCCGGCCACTGTCAACGTTTTAACCAGCAGAATTAATCCCGACATAGTAAGAAATGCCAAAATAAAGTCGGACATCGTGGCTGGATGTAGTCCCGAGCAGATCCGTTATCCGCGGGCGCTGATGGTGATGATGCCCAAGTTGAGTGTGAGCGAAGCCGGTCTCACGCCCCGCAGCGCTCCGCTCCGCAGCGCAGCTCCTCCCGCAGGTGTGTGTATGTGTGTGTGTGTGTGACTGTACGGACAACACGGACTACGTGCGCCTCCGTTTGAGGATAACGAGGTAGGATTGGGAGAGAGAGAGAGAGAGAGAGAGAGAGAGAGAGAGAGAGAGAGAGAGAGAGAGAGAGAGAGAGAGAGAGAGAGAATGGGAGGGGTGAGAGAAGCAGAAATAAAAAGAGAGAAGCCCATAGGTACACTGAATAATGAGAAAAGAGATCATGCATGTGGTGAATACACTCAGATAGATAGATAGATAGATAGATAGATAGATAGATAGATAGATAGATAGATAGATAGATAGATAGATAGATAGATAGATAGATAGATAGATAGATAGATAGATAGATAGATAGATAGATAGATCTAATAAACAAAGAAAAAGCAGCGGACAGAAAGAGAGAGAGAGAGAGAGAGAGAGAGAGAGAGAGAGAGAATAAAGAATGAAAGTAAAAAGGATGAAATTGATAGATGAATAAATAGACGGATGGATGGATGGATGGAAAATGACAAATATTTAAAACAAAAAGCAGAACGAACAGAAGTAGAGAATTATGACAGACAGAAAGGAAGGAGGAAGGACAATGGTTGGAACAACAGATACAGAGAAAGAAAGACTGATAAAAAAATACACTCAGATAGATGAATGGACAGTAGATGAACAGATAGATAGACAGACAGATAGATAAGCAAGCAAAAATGTGGACAAAAGAAGGAAGAATAGAATGAGAAAAAACAATGAAGGATGGAAGAATGTCAAGATGGATGGATGGACAGAGATAAATGTAAATGTGCAGGAAATATGGACAAAAAGAAAAAAAACTGATGGACTGAACAAAGAATAGACCAATGGATGAACAGAAAGAGAGAAGAAAGCTAGAAATATGGACAAAAAGGGGAAGGAACAAAAAGAAAAAAAATGGTTGTAACAGAATAGACAGAAACAGATGGACAGAAAGAAGTAAAAAAAGAAAATAGGCACAAAAAGAAGGAAGAAAAAAAGATTGATGGATGAATGGATATACAGTATGGGTGGATGGATTGATGGATGGATGGATGGATGGATGGATGGATGGATGGATGGATTAACTGATAAATGATGGATGGATAGATGGATAAATGGATGGATGGATTGATAGATAGATGGATGTATAGATGGATTGATAGATGGATAGATACAGTATATGGATGGATGGATGGCTACAGTCTATGGATATATGGATGGATGGCTAGACTGATCAATATATGGATGGATAGATGGATTGGATATATGGACAGATGGACAATAGATGATAGATGAATTGACATACAGTATGGATGAATGAATGAATGGATGGATATATGGATGGTTGGATATATGGATGATAGATGGATTGATTTACATTTTGGATGGATAGATATATGGATGGTTGGATACATAGATATATGAATGAATGGATGGATGGATGGATGGATGGATGGATGGATGGATGGATGGATGGTGGATTGATAGATGGATGTATAGATGGATGGATACAGTATGGATATATGGGTGGATAGATGGACTGATCGATATATGAATAGATGGATAGATAGATAGATTGATTAATGGATAACTGGATGTATGGATGATAGATGGATTGACACAGTATGGATGGATGGATGGATGGATGAATGGATGGTTGGATATATGGATGATAGATGGATTGATTTACAGTATGGATGGATAGATATACAAATGACTGGATGGATGGATGGATGGATGGATAGATAGTTCAAACAAATGAAGAGAACTCATGACTGAGGTGAACTGTTTGTAAACGAAAACACTGTCAAAAATGCTGGGTTCCACACAATTCATTCATGTTGTGCCAGCACAAATTGATTAAGTTAACTTAACACTTAGCAAATTTATGTTGATTGAACATAAAAAAAAATTAAGTTGTCCCAATAAAATCTCAAGAATTGTGCTCTTTCAGCTCATTGTAAGAGTATTTAAAGTAGTTTGAATAAGTAAAAAATATATATTTTTTGAATGAAGGACTCCCCAACCAAAATCCAAGCCATAGAGTAAAGAAGCTCTCCAGATGGCCTAAAAGCAGATCTGATTCTCTCTGGCCGTCTCTATGTAACCCCACCGGTCCTACGCCACCCAAGCTGCTCCGAGCTGGTATCGAATCGGCAACTTTCTGCATGGGAGTCAGTTGCTCTACCAAGGAGGCTAAACACCATGACCTCTAGTGCCTGTCGTTAGAGCACCTTTAAAGGTCAGAGGAGTGAGGTTTACCTGCACAGCACTTACTAGCTGGCCTCCGTTACATCTAGAGTCTATAGGATTGAGTCCATCAAAATCAACTCAAGGCTCACAAAACAATTCTTGGAAAAGAAATACACTGTAAAATACTACATCATAAAAGTCCTGTGCCAAGAAAATAAAGGCAGAAGAACGCCACGAGTCGCCGCCTGTTGCTTTATTTCCATCAGTAGGGACCAGAGGAAGGGAATGCTAATGTAATTTGATGA